>VXCM01002545.1:27381-123655 GCA_014773175.1 Lucifuga dentata
AGTATCAACAAGTTGATTTTAATAGTAGAATGAACTGAAACCAATGGAGGTCTGGAAGGTAGGAAAAACATTTTTAATTCACCGTTCCAGTAGTATGCTTTGGAAATGATTGTCAGTAACATTACATGTATGAAAATGGAATATATTAGGCTGAAACATGCAAAATAGGTGGTATGGTCCTTTAAGTCAGAATCGTTTGAGGTCTCTTATTCTGGATGAGTTTTAAACTCGGACAGAGGCATTGACCCTGATATGAACTAGATAACCAGCATGCTTTGCTTTGCTTTGCTGAAAATGTAAAGCATCACATGCTGAGGTCATGTCTCATTCCCTGACACGACACGCTTTCTGTGTCAGACAAAAAACACTGTGTGTGTGTGTGTGTGTGTGTGTAGCATGGATTGCTGAAGCGGAAGTACAGCTCCTGCTCCACCATTTTCCTTGACGACAACACGGTCAGCCAGCCCAACCTCAAATACACCATCAAATGGTACACACAAGTCGAAGGCATAAAACCCATAAAATATAATAAAGTAAGTTTTATTTTTTACATATTTTATCCTATTTCCCAATCTTCTCTTTACAGTGTGGCGCTGGCAATTTACTACCACATAAAAAACAGGTAAGGATTTCCAGTCATTTTCAAGAATTTTCTTTAAAGGAGCACACCGGTGATTTTGCATGTTTGAGCCCAATAAATACTACCCACATACACGTTAAGTGGAGTCTAAACAAATTTTGCTCTTTTTTTCTTTGATGCTTAAAAATATTCACTACAAAAGATTCGTTATACAAGTTATTTTTTTTTTTTTAAATTGGGTTTGTCAAGTAGCCAATTTCCTACTTGTATCTAGAAAATTCTTGATTCTAGAAAGGAAACTTGAATCAAATCTGCAAGTAAAGAGATTTACTGTTTAGTTTTTTTTATTGCAGGGACTCAGACGGAGGAATGCTGCTGGATATCTTTGATGAGAAACTCCATCCTCTCTCTGTAAGACTCTAAGATTTTTTTTTTTTTTTTTTTTGCACGTTTACACATTTTTGCACTGATCTCTTTGAATTTGCTGCTGTTTATCTTGCTTCATTGCCTGATTGCATGATTTCATTGTGTTTCCACTGTGTGGACAATAAAGTGAATTTAACCGTGAAATTTCTCTATGACTTAGTTTTCCTCTAATTCATCACTCCTCCCCTCTCTCCTCCCTTCCTCTAAAAACTCTTCGTCTTCATCCTTTCTCATATTCTTTTCTGTTCTCCCCACTTCATCTCCCATCCTCTTCCTCTTTTCACATTTCTCCTCTCCCCTCTTTCTATTCTCTGCTACATCACCTCCTTCCCTTCATCTTCTCTTTCCTCCAAACCTTCCGTTTCTCTCCATCTGCTCCTCCTCTTTCTTCCCTCCCTTCTTCCAGAAATCTGAGGTGCCATTTGACTATGACCAGCACGACCCCGAACAGAAACATATCTACCGCTTTGTCCGGACGTTGTTCAGTGCTGCTCAGCTCACGGCCGAGTGTGCCATCGTCACGCTGGTAATCATGTTCAACCACCTCAACCCTCTGATTCGTCCTGCAGTCTGGATGAACCGTCTTATAAAGTTATTTAAAGTATAATTTCAGTTTGGTTATAATCAGGGTTAGTGGAGATCCAGGGCTTAGCCTAGATCTCCACTGCAAAATCCAGGCATGAGGTAGCTTTGGCTATTTAGCTTTGGTAGATAGCCAAAGCTATTCTATATCTACCAAAGCTAAATATAAATTTTGAGAAATGCTTAAGAAATGCAAAAAATCATGTTAGACCTTTTAACAAGTTATATGAAGTTAAAAATCTTTTTAAACGAAAACCTTGACAGTGGAGCTACATGTGTGTTATGTCCGTTCCGTCCACCAATTCAGCCTGACCAATCCGTTCACAACACTGTGGTTCCGCCTTGGTGATGAATTTGGGTAATTACAAAAATGCTGCAGAAAATGCAAAACACACTATTAAAAAGAGATTCAGGACTTTATGGAAAACATCCAGGGCTTAAGCCCTGTAAGCCCACCCCTGGTTATAATACTCACCACACATTCAGAGAACTTTGTGAACATACACAAATACTAATCAGAGATGTGAGTAAATTGTGTGTAATTTAATGTCCTCCTTACTCGTGGTTGTGCAGGTTTACCTGGAGAGACTCCTGACCTACGCAGAGATTAACATCTGTCCGGGGAACTGGAAGCGGATCGTCTTGGGCGCCATCCTGTTGGCGTCCAAGGTCTGGGATGACCAGGCCGTCTGGAATGTTGACTACTGCCAGATTCTCAAAGATATCACCGTGGAGGACATGTGAGTGAAGTGTGGCTGTGTGTGTGTGTGTGTGTGTGTGTGTGTGTGTGTGTGTGTGTGTGTGTGTGTGTGTGTGTGAGGAAGCATTGGTCATGGATTGGTGTTTATATTGTGCTGTACTGAAGGAGACATGTTTCTGTCCTGCTTTAATGGATGAATCTGCTCTCGGACAGGAATGAGCTGGAGCGGCAGTTTCTGGAGCTGCTGCAGTTCAACATAAACGTGCCGTCCAGCGTCTACGCCAAGTATTACTTTGACCTGCGATCGCTTTCAGAATCCAACAACCTCAGCTTCCCCCTGGAGCTGCTCAGCAGGGACAAAGCCCAAAAACTGGAGGTCAGACATGTCCATTCAGCTTGCCATCGTGTTTTGCATTTCTTTCTTTTTTTGCACTTTGTCGTTTATTTCTGTGTTTTCATCAGTTGCCAAAATAACACGAGAACTTGCGAAGTGCACTTATTGGATCAGAATAACACCCTCTGCTATTCATCTAACACCTTTCTACAAAGAACACAAAGAGAACAATGAGCCTCATGAAAGAACCAGTCGCACGAACAGATTCGTTCTTAAGTGGCATGAAAGAGTTATTAAGCATCACCAGTTTTCTCGTATTTTGAATTTTCTCTTAGGCACGAACAGAATTTATGAGCAGTCCAGACCTGGCATATAGTCGTGTATTTAGTCTGCTGTTATCCAAACCAACGTTTTTCACCAACAGATTGTATATTTCATTGCTTTGAAACAATTTTGAGTTTGAAAATCTTATATAAATTACCGTATATACTCGAATATAAGCCGACCCCCCGATTTTGACCTGCAAATTTAGATTTTTCAAGAAACCTGCATATAAGCCGACCCCCTGATGTTGTTCCATCAATTTATTTGTTTAGCAAATTACCTGTTTTTCTGGGTATTGTCATAGTATTCCTCTGATTTTCTGAAAATAATCCATGTACCGGTAAACATGATATTTATTTCAGAAGCTGATTCTGTAACTGACAGATCACGGCTTACTGGCCGCCGCAAAATGTGCTGAATAAGATGTTTAGTCAGGAAATACATCATTCTAAGGTATGATTTAAACTATTTTCCATGGGTAGTGGTAATGGGTAGTATTTCTACCCCTGGAAATTTCCTTCTCTGGGATCTGATTTGAATTTCTCATGTATCAGCCGACCCCCAATTTTCANAAAAAAAAAAAAACTCGGCTTATACTCGAGTTTATACGGTAACCTTCATAATTATGTTAATTTTCCTGTTTGACTCTGCAATTCAAATTATAATTCTAAATTTATTTGTAGCATAATCATTAATTTCAATTGGGTATTGATGCTATTGTAGGCATATAACACTGCAATATTAATATGAGCATCTCAAACTGCAAAACAATTTAAATGATGCACTAATTGAAGGTTAATTTGTCTCTGTGTATAAGGTTTAACAGGAGGTGTAATCAGGTGCGTCATGCCTGATTTACTGCTTTAGCATGTCATTAGCGTGTTGGCAGAAACAGATGAATGAATTCTTGCGGTTCAGATTACCGGGCTGTGCTTCTTCGTATCGCCTCAACTCCACAGACAGACTTGCCGGTCCAGCCCTATTCCTGCAGCACTCATAGCCTTATATGGTATTATTGGGGGCGTGTCATTATGCAAATTTACAATTCTCATGAATGCGTGCTCATTTACACACAGGTAGCATTCCTCGTGTTTACGCAGGTAATTTACACAGTTATCTGAAGTTAGGAGCGTTTGCTGAATCTGACATGGCCACACTTGTACAAGCCCACGTACGAAAAAAGTAAGAGAAAGTTAAGATCAGGATACGAAAATATTCTTGAGGCTCATTGTTTTCGCAAATTTGATATTAAAAGTGGACATTTGATCCCTTTAATAAAAAAACATTTTCGCTTCACCTCTCCAGGCGATTTCCAGACTGTGTGACAATAAGTACAAGGATGTGCTGCGAGCAGCCAGGAAGCGCTCAGTCAGCACGGACAATCTGTGTGGGATCAGATGGGTTCCTGCAATCCTCTCCTAACACGAGCAAACTGCCACAGACACGAACATCAAGCTGTAGAATCAGAAACACCATCAGCGAAGCAGACCAAAGCGGTCCGTGCCTGCTTCAAAAACTTCAGCTGGGACATCAACGTTTGGACACCTGGACGCAACCTGAAGTCCTGACTTAAGATGATGCCTTCACAGTGCCTCAAACTCTTCTGTTTCTGAAGATAAAAGAGAGATAGAAGGGATCCATCTCCTTGAAACATCTAGCCTTGCAACATGGAACAAGACGTGGCCTTGAAGCCTCAAAGGACACGGCATTGTGAACCAGTCTTAATGTAGACAAGTTTCAGGAAAGGCTTCAGTTTCTGGTTTCATCTAAACAAATCTGTCTCTGGGTTGTCCTGCTTGACGAGAAAGATTTAACATAACCTACCTTTAAGGAAGGCTCTGTGACTTTGCAATGAAGGATATTATTTATTTTACTTTAGTATTTAAACTTTTCCACATTTGCATCTGCCTAAACTGTTAATAACTGCAGTATTTCAAAATCAATAGTGTAGCACTGGAATTTTTACGGCTTATTTCCTTTGACAGGCCTTAGATGAATACAGGTATCAGTGTTTTCTCCTTGGAAATTTTTTATATTGAATGTTTACAGTAGTGTCCCTCTTTATACTCAGGTAGTCTGATTAATAATTTGATTTATCATAACATGTCTTGAGTGTTGAAGTAGAGATCACAGACACATGGAACCTGGAATCATGGTCCATAAGTCTTTGGTTATATTTTGCTATTAATTCAAATAGTAGAAGCACCAGAGATTCTTGACTCCCTGATGGACTCCTCTAGCGGAATTTTTGGGAATTGCCCAAATTCAAAGTGTGAAAGATGATTTTACTTTTAAAAAAAAGCATATTCTTTGGGAAAAAATCAAATGTATTGTCTATTTTGTGTGTGTGTGTGTGTGTGTGTGTNGGGGGGGGGGGCCTGCTGGTGAAGAAAAGGTACAAGTTGCACCAGAATTTAAGCTCCTTACATTTACATTACAATTAATTCCTGAAAATGTTCCCCAAAAAGTACTTTATTTAAAACTCAAAGTTGCTGACACGTTTACTCTTTTTGAGAGTACTTAAACCTAAATGATCAGTGGAAAGCATTACTTCTATTTACATGATTAAAAAAAAAATTCTTTACTTTTGGCCCAGAGGAGCTGCTATTTTCACGACTGAAGGAATACTTTAATACATATATTTTATTCTTTTTAAAAACATTCCATTTCAAACTCAAAAAAAATATTTTAAATAGTACATTCCAAAAAAAAAAAAAGAAAAAAAAAAAAATCAGGCTGTTTCCCTAAAATCCAGATATATCCTGGACAATCCTGGAAAAAAAAACTGTCACAGAAAACTGCAGGAAAGTGAAGACAAAGTAAAGTTTTGAAATACGGTTTGAACCAAAGAAAACTGACTGTAGGTGTGATGACGTAACACCTCGAGACTTTGAGGATCAAATCCTGCAAGAGTCTTCTGTCCTGTAATCAAGTCAGTCAATAATCAATAACCATTGTGTGACCAAAAGCAGTGAACACCACTGTTCAGCCACATAAAAAAATGAGAATGGTCAAAAATAGTGAAGGATTAAGTCAGATATCAAAGTGTTTGCTGTGATAATTCAGCAGAAAGGTAGTCATTGATGAATTAATTTAAATATCTTTTGTATATCTTTAAGAAACAAAAACTGAACAATTATAAATTTATAAATGACTTCAGCACAATTTTATTACTTCCTGTGATTTCTCAGAATGAACTAATGTTAATTTTCTTAGTATAAAACCTGATTGCTAAGCCAAGTACTCATTAAATTTTCATTTTGTGTTCCCACCTCACAATTGGTTCTGTCTAATCTGCTGGACAATAACTGGTTCTTTTATCATCATTTTACAACTGAAGCACTAAAATATAATTATTTTCACCTTTGTACAGTGTATAAAAAGTAATAAAAGCTGAATTTCACCTTTATTGTGAAATTATGTATTATTATGAATTTCGTTGACTTGGTTTGTATTTTAAAAAGAAAATCCCTTAGTGTATTAATTGAATGTCTTTTACAAACAGAAAATATTGACACAAGAGTTTTGACAGGAATTAACACTCCTATTATTGTTTATTTTTCCTGATATGCATTTCACCAAAATAAGCTGAATTTTCTGATTATTATTTTTTTGTTGCTTAATGTCATTTATTTCTGATTTTTGTTTTGTTACCTCCCATACATGCTTATGCCATAAAGTGTTATTTTATATACTTTACCCCATGAGTAGAGTAGAGGATAAAGCTAATTATTTTAATTCAACCAAAGGACATTCAACAAATTATTGCATTATTATTATTATTATTTTTTTTTTAATTAATTAATTAATTTATTTATTTATTACCATATATTAATTTTATTCACCTACATCAGCTGCATGGTGTAAACACTTATTTTTTTCTATTGGTCACTTTAGTTATCAGTTAGGGATACGAGATTCTGATTGGTGCAAGTGAAAAAGATAAGAAAGGGGGCGGGGAAAGGGACTTGAAAATGATGACGTTCGCCAGGTGATAAGGTATGTCCTGATAATTTTTTTTTTNATTTTTTTTTTTTTTTTAAATGTTATGTTAATTACCAACAATTTGTTATAATACGGTTTAATTGTGCGTTTAGGTTCTAGCGTTAGTGTGTACATTTGTAGTTTTGAGCTCTGTGTACAAGGGTTACCAGTTAAGCTAATTGTTAGCTGCTAAGCTAGCGGAATCGGGAAAGCTACGGTAACTCCAAGCCGGCTAGCTGCTAGCATGCCTTTGACCAGACTGCAGAAATAATTATATGAAAGACCCCATGTGAATATTTTTGTTTTAAATGTGAAGACGTGGCAGGTTGGAAAGTGCCATTGCTGACTGCAAATTCTTTTTCCAGTCCGGAGGAAGACGCCAAGCTTGTCCGCCACCTAGGACTGTCCATTTGTCTCCCGTCAGCAGCTGTTCCGTTTCCATAAAGGACTGAGACAAACTGTGAGTTAAAGTCCTTGTTTCATTACTCAGTAAAGATTAATCTGTTACCGCGCTGTGTGTGTGTGTGTGTGTGTGTGTGTGTGTGTGTGTGTGTGTGTGAGATCTCAGCATTGCTTAATATCAAACATTTAATTTCCTTAGAGTTGGCTTAAAAACATTTAATGTATCTTGGTCGTAATTTTTTTGAGGTAGCTGTTATTTTATTATTTATTTTGATTGATTAAATTATGTCAAAGTAATATTTGTATGCAAAACATAAAACCAAAAGTAAGTGTAAATTATTTATTTTACGTTACACTGTTGTTGAGGACAGTTTTTTATTTATTTATTTATTTATAGAAAATGTAATTGTAGTTCATTAGGTATGAATGTAAGTTCTTTCATTTTTTTTCTAGCTGAGGGACCAACATTTAATTTAAATGGTGTATTTAAATAGTTATAGCCCTAAATTAGAAGCCAAGCCCCATCATACTTATAGTATGTACAGTACAGTAACAAATAGGACACAAACATGGAGTAACCAGTTATGTGTTGCTGAGATGATGCTTTGTCAGTAATGTGCAGTTTTGATGCATCTCTAATAGGTATGAAGATAGATCCAGAAAAGTATTATTATGTCATTTCTTTCACTTTAGGCCAGTATATTACTAGACCAGCAAAAATTTTGTTTAGAGTTTTTAGACTTTTATGATGGGCTCCATTGGGTGCCCTGCTACTTTCTCAAGCACTAAACTTTTTGTTCTTAGATTTAAAAAAAAAAAAAAAAAAAANAAAAAAAAAAAAAAAAAATCAGGCATATATAAATAATGGTTGAGGTGAAGGTCACCGGTTATAGCCTACCTGGATAGCCAAAAGACTGGCAAGTCTAAAACTTGTGCTGGAGAATTAAGCTCAAATTTAAATGGTCACAAAAGAATTGTGCTGTTAAGAGCATTCACATTCTTTTTTTTTTTTCTTTTAAACTGGGTTTCTTCAGTTTGAACACGCACAGCACCACAATTTCAGTATGTTTATTTCTGTATTTTTCTGTATAGTAGTGGTATTGTTTTCTAGAATTTTACTGAAAGCTATCTGAGGCAAGTTGGTAGCTAGAGGCAAATGTTTGCAATATATTTAAGTATCATGAAATCCTGAAATGTGATATTGGTAGACATTACATGAATTCACATAATGCCATTTTGTTGATTTTACCTTAACATCATATATTTATGTATATATATATATATATGAACTCACCTATCACTATCTTACTGGCATACTTAAGTTTATGATGGTCCATCAGCTCACCCACTGGCTGCTTCCAGTAAAGCTGACTGGTACCTTGACATCCCAACAATGCTTTGATGGCAGCTTGGTAAGAATAGCATGTGCGGAGGTCCCAGCCTCGGACGACAGAGAGGTGGAACGCTACGTGAGAGGCGATTGTATTTAGTGACGCACTATGACATTTGAAGAATAGTTCAACAGATCAGCAGCACTGGAACATCTCCAAATCTGTTTGGATTTATCTTAAAAGAGGTTTTCAGGACTGTTTTGAATGGTTTCATATGGGATCAGATATGCTAAACAATGAGGATGATTGGAGCAGCCGATTTACTCTTCGTCACCATCAGTCACAATGTCTCGTTTATAGGTGAGTTTTTAAAGATAAATATTCAATTTTCATAAATATGTAAAAAAAAAATCATACTTTGCTATATGTTCCATTGCTTTTGTTTTATACAGTACTTAATACAATTTACATATATTCTTCATACATTTCATTCATATTTCTTTGTCATATGGTGTTACTATTGACAACTTACTAGATAATTATTGAAATAGTTTTTTTTTAAACTATGATATAACCTATTATTGGATACTTAAAATACCCAAATTTCCCATGTGGATTAGTGCAGTTTTACATGCTTTCAGTATACAAACTGTCATTAAATAGTACTTTGTCATCTCTTGTCTGTTACAGGAAAAACCTGGTGGGTGTCGGTCCTGGTTTTGCGTCTCCTTATTCTCCTGCTGGCTGATTTCAACCTCTTTAGTGATGAGCAGGACAGATTTGTCTGTAACACCATCCAGCTGGGCTGCTCTAATGCATGTTTTGATGTTTTTGTGCCTGTATCCATTTTCCGTCTCTGGCTCTTCCACCTTATTCTTCTCTGTCTTCCCCATCTGATTTTTGCAACTTACATCACACATAAAGTTTTGTCATATCCTAAGTTTGGAGCTTTGTACTACAACAGGACCGAAGGAGGTTCTCCTTTCACACTCGAAAACTCAATGTCCAGAGAAACGTCCATCGACAAGGCTCTGCTTCATGACTCTTCACGTGAATGGGGAGTGCCACATTTCCACAACTGTTACTTCCTGGTTGTGATTCTGAGGATTCTTCTGGAAACAGTTTTCGGTGCAGGCCAGTATTTTCTCTTTGGTTTTTCTATTCCAAAGAGCTTCCTGTGTTATGAGGCTCCCTGCACATCTGGAGTTGAATGTTACATCTCCAGACCAACCGAGAAGACCTTAATGCTCAACTTTATGCTGGGCATTGCCTCCTTATCCATTCTGCTAAGTTTGGTTGACCTGGCGAGCACCATGAAACTGATGGTGAGACGGAGGAGGAAGAGGGAGATGCTGATGGAGGAGATGAGTAAAGGAGAGCAAAGCAGTGTGTTTACAACAACAACTGTGACGGAAGACACAGATGTTCTTTTAACCAGGAGAACCAGCCCCAGTAGAAGCTCAGATAATGGTGTCAAAGATGAAAATCACATTGCTGACATTGTGAAAAAGAGTGAATTTCCCCATGCAAACATGAATGGAATCACCTTTAAACCTGTTGTATGTTCTAATAAAAAGGACCCAGAATGCAAAGATGCTAAGGCGGTGATGTCCTGCTCACCCACTCCCATGAACACTCCTGTGCTGACTCACTTTGTCCTCCACAGCCACCTGAGACCGCCGCTATCCCCTCGCCCACCACCAATTCCAAGGGTACCAACACCCATAGGTGCCAAAAAGCTGGGTCAGTACACCCCAGCAGAAGCAAACTTAGGCCACCAGTCGGACAGCAGCGAGACTCAGGACAAGAGGGCATGGGTGTGATGGAGGCTTATTGTTGGACAAAAACTACATCAACGTTTTACAATACCAGAAGAGACATTTTGATTTAACTGTAGTGCCCTTTGACCTCAGGAACTTTTCTTCATTTCATAGGAACCAGGACACATTTTAGTTCCTGAACCAATCTTTAGCTCCTGCTAGAAGCTAGGTTCAGGTTCAGGGCTGGGCTAAGCTTGCAAGATCTTTTTTTTTTCTGCCTTGTGCACATGTACATTGAGATTTTGCTTCTGTTATTCTATAGTCAGGGGGAAATGTTAAACAGGTGTTGAAATTACATATTTTGAAATGATGGGAAATCAAGCAGGCTCTCCCAAAACTAAAAAAATTCCAAGATAGTCGGTTTTTATTTGACAATATAAAATGTAGACTTTCTTAATGCATGCTCACTAAATAAAAAGTTATTGGCATTTTTATGAGATTTGCTCTCTGTTGGTTGTATAATGTTGAAAATTACCAACTTTTTCTTCTTTTGTTGAATTAATTTAGATGAGAAAGAAAAAATGATGTGGCAAGTGTAATGCATTTCTTCTTGTGTGTTTGTGTGACATTTTACAGTGCGAGGTGTTTGAGCCGTTTGTTTTGTTATGAGAAAATGACTGAAAAAAACTCAGTCTGACCTTGGCAAAGCAGCATTTACAGTGCTCAGCTGTCATCTGGATCACTGAGTGCAGCCATAAGCAGAATCGCTTACCTGACCTCTGACCTTTCAGATGACTTCTTCCAGCCATGAAGCCTTGACTGAAAGACAAACCTGTTCAAATGACTTTAGGCCATCACAATCTAAACCAGTATTATTCAACAGCAACTCAGAGTGCAGGCAGAGCTAAATCCACCACCCTAAAAGTGATCAATCATATAACGGATCAGATATTAATGCTTCATATCAGCTCAGCAAATTTCAGATAAAAATGCTACTAGAACTTTATCTGCAGAATTTGGAGCTGATAAAAATGACTGGTGTATTTACAAAAAGGGTTTGTATAGGGTTGTTTTTTATTTGTTTGGGGGAGGGGGTAAATTTTATGGAAGCAGTTATGTTTCTTAAAACCACTTGAAACACTTTTTTTTAAGCATCTATCTGTCAACAGACTTGCGAATGAGGTTTGATATGGTATTGATTGAATATTGATGGCGTTCATTTGTACCTTCCGAGCAGAACTGAAGTTTCGGGCAGGTAAAGAAAAAACGACTGCAACAAAACATCGCTGTGATCCTCACGCTCCTCTCAGGCGTCTTATTCTTTTTCTGCTGTGGCATTCAGGGCAGCTGAGACGTGTGGAAACATTAGCTGGGTGGTCAGAGTGGGTGCTTACAGGAAAAGATCGAATTGTCACTGGTGAAGGTGAAGAGGTTGCACAAGCAAACCTGGTGACCCTACATATATGTTAACACACACATTCTCACACACAAATTATGCATTCATGTACATACACACACAACATTGTCCCTGGTGTGTGTGTGTTGTATTAACTGACCTTCAGCTTGTTAAGGTAATGTTCAAAGTCTATTTATTCTTGGCAAAATTCCAGCCACCATGTCTGAAACACAGAAGGTGTATCAGCCATGTTGCAGTTGTGCTATATTTAACAAGAACACAAGGAATATTTTGTATGGACCACAAGAAACACACATTTCTGTCTATAAATAGACACACATTTAAACAAGTCTTAACAGATTTGATTTAAACATCCAAGATCAATTATAGATAAAGTGGCAACACTTAAAAACTAGAAGGGTGCTCAGCGTGCATACCTCCACCAAGGCTGGACAACCCCGGATTGGTCTTGTTCTAATAGAATACTGGTCCAAAGTGAAAGAAATGACTACAATAAAAGAGAGCTAAATAGATTTTGTAAATCATAAGAAAAATTGAAGCCAATTTCGGTCAAAATCGGTTCATAATAAGTAATCCTGCTAACAAACAAACCAGCAGGTGAAAACAACCTTAGGGATCATTAAATAACCAAAATCAGTGACTACATTCTGAAAAGTTGCACCTCAGATTTTTTTTTTCTGAATATGTCAAATACTTATAAATGGATGTGTAATATGTATAAGAGCAGAACAGTCAACTTAGAAGAGACTATCAATAATAACTTTAATAACTTTAATTTCTAGATGTATATAAGATTAAAAGCATTACCTGACATTCATCATTCATTTATTCTAAACTTAAGGGGATCCAGTGTGAAAAAATGTGATAATTGTTTTAGCTCCATTCCTGAAATTACCAATTTTCTTTTTTTTTTTAAATTGAAATGACCAATTTTCATGTAAGAGATGCTATTATGTGTTTGAATTTTCTCCTTTCATTCATTTTTTAAAGCTTTAGCTTGTATCTCAGTTTATAGCATAGCTCTTCATGTGTGCAGGTAGTGTCATGCAGCCGTGTTCAGCCTTCGCACCTCATCGATCTGCTCCTCAGCTGAAATTAACACATCAACCTCGGGTGCAGCAACATGCTGATCTCATGGGTGACAGATGGAGAAGATTGAGAAATAAAAGAGAGAAGTCAACACTGACCACAACAGCACATCAGAGAAGATGTGAGAAGCATCAAAAATATTGATTACCCAGCATCCTCTTCACCTCTGAGGCTGTAGTTGAGGTGGGTGAAGGGGGGNGGGGGATTTGTCCCTGATGACACAGCCTTGAAAAACAAAATCCATTCTGGCTTCCTTTGATGTTAATGGTGAGCCAACATGTCTGGTTTTGTGTAAAAGGAGTGAATGGCAACAGCATGACTCACAATATATATCACAGGATATAGTATGTGGAGACTGCTGTTAAGGTGCCCATGAGCAAAGGCAGTTAAGGTTTTTTCTCCAGTGTTAAAATATAAATGTGTATTTTACACTTTAACACTCCTGTCTTGAATAATAAAAGTAAAAACGTCACAGAAAAACTCAAAACATGGGGAGCAGATCCTTGTTTGTTGAATACTCGCAAAAAAAAAAAGTTCAGTTCTAGCAAAAGATGAAAATATACCTTGATGCACTCTATAATGTAGTCCAGAGCCACCTTGTGGGCAAATTGTGAAATTACAAACAATCCTGTTCATCTTGTACTTCAGAGCTTCTGTGTTTAACAGCTTGTATGTCAGAGTTGGCTTCCTGTTATCTGCTTGCTCTGTACAAAAGCAAACAAAACTCTTAAACAATATTTCACTGGCTTTCACTTTCTACCCCTTCAGAGAATGCCAGAAATGATAAACATGACCTTTGACTTTTCACCTTTACACCCCTCACTATATGAGTTGACACACGCATGCGAGGTAAATTAATCTTTAAAGACAGACGGGAAAGACCCACAGCGCTACAACATGTTTCAAATTTCAAATTTATGTTTTATTTTGAAAAGCAAAACGGGGCAATCTTTTGGGTCGTGATTGGAATTGTAGAATGTTGCTGTACTTATTTTTAATGCACAGCTTTAAGTAATAGAGTAAAAAAAATATTCCATACTGCTGATGATGATGCATTTAAGTATGTATCCATAAGGCCATGATTTGGAAAATATTTGAAAAAAAAAAATGCTTTGATTCTGTAAAAACTGACAAGACAAATGTTTGTCATCTGGGATCAGTTTTTCCACAACCGTTAAATCTGGATCAGAATTGTCTGAATAATCAGATTTCCTTTTCCTATCAAAGATCAAAGTGATCTCACTGATTTTGTCCCATTCTCATATTGAAACGGATAAAATCTGGGTTTTCAGTGCCCCTCCGTGTCCATCTGCTGGACATATTATGTCATAGCATTTTTTTTTTTTTTTTTTTNTTTTTTTTTTTTTTTTTTAATTCAGCAGGAGATGAAATTGCAGATTTGCCATCTTGTAAACAAAATGAAAGAAGCTTCAGTCTTCATCAGACTGTGTCTGATGAAGACTGAAGATCTTTAAATTATCTCCTTATTGTCTTTGCTTTATGGCTACATATCTTCTCAAATTTACTTTGGAAAATGATTTTCACAAAATTGACATTTTTAAATGTTTCTTACTTCCACCAACATTAATAGTAATAAAAGCTGCTACTTCTGTGTTAAAATGAAATTACTGAGTGTTTTAAAATCAGGTTTTTGGAAGCATGGATTTATTTTCAAGTAATTTTCCTAAGTGGGATCAAAATTATCCGGTTTTTTTAAATTAAATTATCCAGATTTTAATTAAGGTTTGAAAAACTCCAAATGTGACTTTTAATCCAGTTAAATATTGTATTGGATTACAAAAACATCCTGTTCGTTAGGATCAGAAACCTTGTAATTTGTACTGAAAGAAGTGCCCACTGCTTCACAGTAAGTAGTTTTACTTTGTATTTCACTATAATTTTTTATCCTAATGCTCATAAATTCCCTCATACATTCATTTCCTTCACCCTCTTCAGAGTCACAGGACAACTCCCATGGTGCTTTGGGGCAGAAAGCAGCGAACAAGGCCATCAGTCCTCAGTCTGTCACAAGGTGTGTCAGTTAGACCAAGAAGAAATGTTTATTTTAGACAGCATCATAAATCAGACATGACAATAGCTGTTATTGAAAGAAAAATGCGTCACCACCCAGCTTTGTATATAGTTTAAAATTATAGCATTGCAATGTGACCTTTTCCAACCCATGTGAGCCACTTAGACATCTTAATGTGATTTTTTTCAAAACCAATCAAGAGTCAGACAACCAATTAGATCATTAGACAAAGATGTTATTCATAAACATCTTAATTGGAGGCAGCGAAGAGGAGCCGGCTTCTCTAGACTTTACCAATAGGATCTCTGCATGATGGGCTCTTCCTGTATCAGCAAGTCAACTTCTTGTTTATGTTAGAAGGAGATGGATCAGGCATGACCTCCAAACCCATTTCCTCTGTTGATTTTGGCTTTGGGGCTTGAGGGAACCTGCCCCAACACACACACACACACACACACACACAGGAAGAGGAAACTAACATTGTCTCCTGTGCTAATAAGCAGTGGCAGGATAATTTGTTCACATTGGACTGAATAACCTGGAGCATCTGCCTCTTTAACTTAATGAATGTAATTATGGGGGAGATTTGTTTGACATGTCATCTGTCACAATTATGCCTCTGCAGGAAATAATGTTTGTTTACTTGAACTGTGGTAAAAACAGAATATTTTGGATGTAACGGTACATTATAGAAACCCGGGTAGCTGGATGCTGAAGCAGTGTACTTGCTGCACTAATTCAAAATTAAGTAATAGTAAACAAGTTGGTACAGCATTAGTAAAAGTAGTCAAAGTAGTAAAATATAAGAAAATATCAAAAATAAAAGTATCATTGAGAAGAATATTGTTGGAGTGTTAAATAATTCATGCAAAACAAGATTTTCACCCAGCATTATGATATTTTACCTTACACTGAAAATCTGGATTTACACAAACTGAAGCCAACAGATAAATGTGGTGGAGTAAAATATACAATATTTCCCCTCAGAATACCCAAGTAAAGTAATGGTACCTATGCAGTACTTTAATGCAAAATGTGAACAAATACACTTGGTTATTTCCCACCTCTGAGGAATAAGAACTCTTTTTTTCTCTGTTTTGTGCTCTTTAGGTATAGCTGATGGTGCCACAAGATGGCAGTGGAACACAACTTTGACCCTTCTGACTTCAGCTTTATTCCCAGTGGAGTTGTGAGTGTTCTCCAGAGTTTAAACCACATCAGGGCTTTCTAATTTATGGTTACTACACGTGTTGTTGAATGAATCGCAGTAGAAATACATTTTATATTCAATCAGTTAGATTGCTTTAAGACAATACATTTTGACTTGAAAGAGTTTAGATCAATCCTGCTTTCAAAATAAAAGGTCTTTGCAGTTGTGCTCCTTATGACGATTTATGCACAGACTTTAACGTTTCCAGATCCAGGACCACTGTCATGTTGATGATGTTGATGTTGCACTCCTTAACAACTGTTGAAGAGTGCTACACTGCCACAGTAAACATACCACACACTGCACAGTGTAATTACCTTTACACACAGTGAGAGTGTCAGTGGGTTTGCCTTCTTAAGTGTCTGTCCCTTCTCACTAGCAGCTTAATTATCAGCTTGGAGCATCTCTAAGGTGTAAAAAGATCCACGCAATTAAGAGCAACCTGAGCTTCCCACTCAAATTGCCATAGCATCCAGTTCATACCATATTTCTGCAGGGAAGAATGTACAATAAAAATACATATGTTCTAAAATCTGCCACTGTTGTCAAACGTATTTAGCCTTTTCCCAATATAAACCCCATTTATTTGAGGAAAATTAAATGTCTTTTCTTCCCCTTTCAACAGCACTTTGTATAACTGTTTCCTTCACTTAAGCGATACCAACTGTGACTGTAAAATTGGTTGATGTTAAAACCTGACATGCTTGGCGAGAATCAGGATTTCACAGGGAACAGAAGTCAGAGTTAATAACAAGACTAAAGCCTGGGAGGGGGGATTAAAAAGCAGAGGCCACCTGTAGTGTCTCCATTCATGCCAGTGTTACTCCCAGCATCTCTCAGCATGTGAATCTGTCACAGTGGGCAGGTTTAACATGGCTTATAGCCCATGTGGCCCCAAAGGCAAGTTACAACTCCAACTAAGTACATGTCATAACTCAAACATTACACACAACCCATTTTTATTCCGATTGTGCTTTTCAGCCTTTCACTGCAACATCATCATCAAACATTTAAGAGTTTTAAATGTGGTGGAAATGACCAGGACACAAGCAGAAATTCAATAAAAGTTGTTTTATTCTCAAAATAAAAATCTTCTATCAAAGTGGAAATTATACATATTTACAATCTCGTTAATTTTCCATATACAAATGTACAATGTATGTACACCAATAATTATATAAATACACTTTATGCACTAATGAAACCCGTAAGAGACACTTTTAAGGCATTGATTAGTGTTCTTGTAAAATCTGGTTTGTAGACAAAACAGCCCAGTGATGGCCTCATTTGGAGCAGAGCAGGCTCATTATGAATCTTTATGTTTAAGACACAAACGGTTCTTTACAGTTTGAAGAGAAGCAGAGCCGCAGCTATACCATGTAACCTATCGACAAGAGGGCTCTTGTCAGCTGTACACATTTAATTAAGCCCAGATAAGACTCTGCATTCTTCCTGCCAGGTACATTGTTCTGCTGCTGACAGGCTCATTATTGAAGAGAAACCATTAGGCGCTCATTAATGTGCTAATTACAACACGCTGATGGACAATCCCAACACAATTAGTGCACCCTTCCCTTACCATTCCCTCTATTCAAACCCAGGGACGTGATTTGGATAAGGCGAGAAAGGCGCACGTCACATCTTAGCCAAATGATCTTATAAGTTTTGAAAAAAAAAAAAAAAAATNAAAAAAAAAAAAAAAAATCAGAAATACATTTAAAGTCACATAATAATAATAATAATAAGTCACAAAAATAATTCACATTGGCGGAGCCTCAGGATAAATTTGATATCTAAACTGTCAGTTTGGTGACTTACTTCCAATAACTTATCACAGTTATCAGTCTGCGCCACTTTGCCCTCAGATTCGCTGGTTTTGTAAGTCTTTTTTTTTTTTTTTTTTTTTTNCGTGTTCAAACCCGGGACAGTGGCATCTGTTTGGGGCAGGAGACGGAGCTGGCCGTCCCGGACCTCCACGTCAGTCCTGTGCTCACGTCACTGTACATAGAACCTGCAGAGGCTTTGCTCCCCCAGCAGCACCGCGTACAGAAAGTCCTCCAGGAATCCACGGTTTTCCCGGACCAGATCCAGGCTCCGGAGGTGATGCCCACCAAGAGGCACATGAAGTATTTTAGCATGAACACGGCATAGTCCGGCTTCTGCCTGTTCTGGTCCGACATGCACGTACAGTTGTGCGTAATTTCCCAAGTTTGTCTGTTGTGCTGCTCGTAAAAGTAACATGCGACTATGACAGTGGCTGGGACGGTGTATAAAACGGTGAAAACTCCAATCCGGATCATCAACCTCTCCAATTTGTCCGTTTTCGTCCCCCCTTGCTTGATAACGCTCCTGATCCTGAACAGGGAGACGAACCCGGCCAGGAGAAACATAGTCCCAATGAACAGATAAATAACCAGCGGTGCCAAAACAAAACCTCGCAGATTATCCAAATTCTGATTTCCCACGTAGCATATCCCAGCCACAGAGTCCCCGTCCACGGAGCTTAGGGCCAACACTGCTATGGATTTCATGCTGGGAATGAGCCAGGCTGCCAAGTGAAAGTACTGTGCGTAACTGGCTATGGCCTCGTTCCCCCATTTCATACCTGCGGCAAGAAACCAGGTGAGAGACAGAATGACCCACCAGATGGAGCTGGCCATGCCAAAAAAGTAAATGAGCAAGAAAACGATGGTGCAGAGCGCAGGACCCGTGGTTTCATAGTGAATGTGCTCGATACCATGATTCCTGTTGCACGCCACTTCCTCGTGTCCGGCGATTAGTCTGACAATATATCCGATTGACACGAACATGTAACAGGCAGAGAGGAAGATGATAGGGCGCTCAGGGTACTTGAACCTCTCCATGTCAATTAGGAAAGTGGCCACAGTCGCGAAAGTGGAGATGAAACACAAGACGGACCACAGACCGATCCAGAAGGCGGTGAAAGTCCTCTCCTCTTGGGAAAAGTAGGGATTGTGGCACGGCATGGCACAGTTCAGGATCTGTCCCGTTTTGATGCGGTTGTGCAGCGGGTGTCCGTCGCTGCTCACCGGCACCATGGGCGCACGACAGTAACATCCCGGCTCACACTGGGACGCTGCAGGTTTGTGTTTACCGGGAATGCCGCGACCATAGCCGTTCTTCTTTCTGGGACTGTACGGCTTCAGGGGCCGGTTCNCCGGGAATGCCGCGACCATAGCCGTTCTTCTTTCTGGGACTGTACGGCTTCAGGGGCCGGTTCGTCGGCTTGGCCACCACGGGTGAAGCGGTGGTGGTCTGCCTTCGATTGTCGTCCATGCACAGTACGTCCTGGTTGCTCTGCTCAGGCAGCAGGTCGCATCTCATCCGGTCGGGCCACGGGAAACCGTACTGCCTCATGAGCGGGGCGCAGCCAGCTTTGGCCCGCTCACACACGCTCCGGCACGGCGGCAGCGGCTTCTTGTAGTCGTCCAGGCAGATCGGTGTGTACATGCTGCACAAGAAGAAACGCAAGTCCGGGGAGCACTTTATTTCCACCAGGGGCCAAAACTGGTGCACTTCCAGACCGGCTTCGTCCTGCGTGTCATGGTTGAACTGATTGGGCATATATGTGTAGTTGTAGCCGATGCCTTTGCACAGAGGCACCGCGATCTCTTGGCACTGGAGCTCCTTGGCAGCCCTACAACGTGCTCCATGTAGGATGATGGTTAGGAGCACGCACCAGCCCGGGATGGTCTTCTCCATGGTCGATTTCTGCGCGCTGTTTGTCCTCAAAGTGCCAGCGAACTTGCGCTTTGCAAGTCGGCTGCAGTCCTGTTAATCCAGCGGTGCTGCTGAACTCATGCTAGAGCGCAGGCAGTGTGATGGTCTGGAGAAGAAAAGATAAACAAAACAAAACAAAACAAAACAAAACGCTGTGTTCTTACTCAGTCTTGGTTGCTGTCTAATCTGCTCGCTGTCTATCGTGATTAGGTTGCAGGCAGGCTTGCATCCCACTCCGCCCCCTCTCTCTTTATTGTCAATGTAGCACCGCGTCTCCCTCTGCAAGCTCCGTGTCCAGAGGGTGCGTTGGGTTTTATACAGCAGGAGTAAAGACACTCCCCCAGCGTGGGCGGGGAAATAAGTCAATCAAGTGTTCCTTCTATAGGTGTTTGTTTAAAATGTTCACCCTGGAGGAAGGGTTATAATCACTTTGTCCCACTTTGTCCCCCAACACACACACACACACACACACACACACACACACACTCTTAAAAATATGGAAATAAGGTACCTAAAGTGCAATTTTTACATTAGGAACATTAGGAATGATTGTTATTAGCGATGTATTCGGGAATAAAGTTGTGGTGAAAGAAATACTCAAGTGCTTTACTTAATTACAAGTAAAGTCTTGCAGTTCAGTAAAAGTACCCAAATGTACCAAAGGATCAAAAGTAAAGCCATTTTTAATTTTCATGCCTTTAGCTCAATTGAAAAAGAAAAGGAAGGAAAGAAATAAAAACATCTTCAGGTAGGAGGATAGGTGATAAGGGAACAGAAGGAAGGAAGGAAGGAAGGAGTTAAAAAAAGGAGAGAAAAGTAAGGAAAAATGATATAAGTAGGAAGAAGGAAAGGAAGAAGATAGTAGTGATATGTTATATTCAGAATGTAAAGTATTCATCCTTAATAAACCGCCAGATACATGTAGTAGAGTAAATCATGCATTATTCCTTTTTGAAGTAACACATTAAAAGTAATATTTCTCCCAAATTTCTTTTGAAGGTAAAATAGTCATATCCCACTTTACTCATGTGCAGTACTTGAGTAAATGCATTTAGTTAACATCCACCTCCTTAGTAAACCCACCTTAAATTAGTGTTATATCACTTTGATTATATATTTCATTTGCTCAGACAGGAACATGAACTTGAGAGTAAAACTGAAATGTAGTAAAATAATATATATATATATATAATTTGAAATTTTTATATACCACAAAAAGTGTTTCTGGTGAAGCTATTTGGCTGCTGCAACTTGTCTAATTCAGTAATATGGGTGATGAGAAACTGTTTGATCAGAAGTCTCAGGTTCAAATCCTGAAGCACAGAAATGCCAAGAAAAGCTACAGAATCTTTCCCTGCAGACCAACTATACGCCATCCAGATAAGAGCATCAGCTAAATTTTAATACACGTGAATAAATGCATTTTCAGTCAGAAAAGTCCGTTCATCTCTAATGATTGACTGCTAATCTGCATAGTTCAGTCTGTGCCCTCTAAATGTATGGAAATATACAGTCAAAGGTTATTTTTGCATGTGTTTGTGTGTGAGACAGTCATGAGAGTGGAAGGAAATGTTTTTCCATGTTCGGCAGCAGGAGTATGTGTACAGTGTGTGTGAGAGAGGAGAAAGAGGAGAAAACGTGGAGAAAGGAAGAAAAATTCTCTCTCCAGTTTGTTTTTGAGCGTTTGTGTCGTGTGGGTTGTGTTTTACAGAAAGGGAGAGGCAGAGTATGTCTTTTTGGGTGTGTATGTGAAAAAAATACAGAGAAAGAGAGGATGTATGTGTGTGTGACCCATAGAGACAAAGTTAGAATGTGTTTGTTTGAGTGTGGGAGAAAGAAACAGAAAAAGAGGGAAATGAGAGGGAAAGAATATGTGTTTGTGTGTGTGTGTGGTCAGGGAGGTTAATGTGGTCTTGTTAGCCCACAGCAGGGGGTCTCCTTGCTCTAATGGGAGGAGGGTGTTTGTCTTAACACGGGTGCCAATGTTTCACTTAGTGCCTGCTGAAGCCTCATGCTGGGATGGCAATTACTGCAAACTCACTGGCAGGAGAAACAAACATTAAAGTGTGTGTGTGTGTGTGTGTATAAACAGTTTCACAGCTCAGCCTTGCTTAAAGAAAATCAGCTAACATGAGCAGATACAGTATTGTGATAGCACTAATTAAAGTAATTCACACTTCTTATTGGCTTCATCAGCCTCAAATGGAGCAGAGACAGTTTGGCAGACAGGCAGGATTTCCAGCCTGGATCCAATCCACAGGTTTTATCAGAATGAATCAGCCCTGACCTCCAGTATTTGCAAAAAGACGCTTGTTTTACCTTCATTTGGGCTTCCAGATGGGTGAGCGTGATTGTGAAAAGGAGGATTGAGATGGTGCCGGATAAGCTGGCAGTCACAAAGAAGGCTTATAAACAGACTTAAAGATATTTTCCTGCAATTGTTTTAACATTCTGGCACTCACTGTATTCTCTTAATTGGCAAATTGCTCTCGCCTGACAGGAAAGTAAAACAAAAAACATTTGCAAAACACTTTTAAACCTGCGGATGTACTTTTATGCCACTTTTTACTGCTTTTATACAACATTTGTATGTGCAGGATTTCCTGTATAATCTGCTCCATGATGGAATATAATAATTAAAATCCAATTAAAACAGCAGTTACAGGTAACTTAAAGAGTATACAGATATCCAAGTTCTCCTTTATTTAGGGGTCTAGTTTAAAACCTTCATAATGTTTTAACGTGGAAAAAAAAACACATTGATCCAGCTCTACACTACCTTGCTGCAGCACTACTGAGTTACCTTCCCTCATTTTTATAGTGTAATGTAGTATGAAGTATGTGTTGAGCTTTGTGAAAGGTGCAAACCCTGAGTTTCACTCCTCTAGAAATGCATTTAATAAAACAAACCTGTAGGTCCTGAACTGCCCTTAAAGCTTTGTTTTTGATTGGTCCTTTATTTCTTGAACACATAAAGTTAACATGTAACACGCAGAGTATGAAGCTAATGAAGGGAGTATTTGACCAGCGTTCCTGTTTGGTAATCTGTGGACGTTTCCCGGCTGATGTCAATTAGAACAGGGCGGGCTTTTTTTTTTTGGAAATGGTCCTTAAAAAGCCAAAATGGCTTATTTTCAGTCAGTGTGCACAGTGGTGCTGCAGCAGGGAGGGTAGAAGTGAATCATTTTTTTTAATTTTGTTTTTTTAACATTAAAGCATCAGCAGTGTTCAAAGCAGACCCTTAACTGAACATAGGAACATGAAATCTGTATGTGTCCCCTATGTAAATGTTGATATGTAACTTCCTGTGCAAAGGGAAGTGTACATACAAGTGGATATACTCACCAGAATTTAATTGTGATAAATAGCCAAATCTATAGCATTGTGAGGATACTCTCCTTTGCAGCCCCCACTTTGTAGTTTAGCCTGGTTTCTACCCATTAGTGTAACTTTAAGGCTCCCAGATGTCTGACAATATTGGGCAGTGACTTTTAGTTTCCTACCAGCAGAACAGGTGTCACATTTTTCTCATGGTGGAATTAGACTCCTCACAGATTCCCATGTACTGAAACACGCGGAAACATTTTGGGCCCGGTCCAAGTGAGCCAACCCTCATGCTGGGCCAGCCGTCTCCAGCTGAGCTGTGAACGCAGGTGAAAGTCTCAGAGAACAGGTGCCTCCTCCTCCTCCCGCCAGGCAAACAAAATAGCAGAGAAAAAGCATCAGTTACACCAATCGCGGTCTATCAGAGTGGAACCCGTATTGATTAACAAGGCTGATAGACTCCCCGGCCCCAGCCACCAACTGTCGACTACGCCTCCCGCCTTCTGTGTGCAACGGCGATAGTAGGTTTAAGGTTACTCGCTGGCCCCCTGCATACCAAATTTAAAAGGGTGGAAATGGAATTACTGCATCTGTTTAGAAGTCAATTTCTGCATTCTCCAGGCTGCCCGCCCCACCACTCCTCTATCTCCCTTTCCTTCTTTCATCTCTCTTGCTTTTCTCCCCCTGATTCTCATTCTCCCAGGGCTCTCAAAGTTCAGGACGCAAAAGAAAAGGCGAGGGGGGGGGTTTCTCATAGAATTACTGAGGCATGCTGTGAAACTCTGAAATATTTGTCTTTGTAGTCTCCTCATGGGAAACTTGGGGCTCAGGATACTCGCAAAAACAACTAACATTCCTGTAATATAATGTAGTGCATGGTGCAAAATATATCCATCTTAAAAACTGTTATTTGAGAATATTACCTTCAAAACTTCAATATGCTGCAACTTTAAAATGCTATAAGTGTGGCTATCATCTTTTGCTAAATGTGAATTTATAAATGCAATCAGCCTCTTAATTTTGTCAGGGACAATAATCGTGTTACGACGAAGCAGAGGAAGCGGTGGTGTTAGTGCGATGGGGGGTGGGGGTAGCCTCTGTTAGTGAATCAGAGCAATGCGTCTTTCTGACTTCTAAAACGTNATGGGGGGTGGGGGTAGCCTCTGTTAGTGAATCAGAGCAATGCGTCTTTCTGACTTCTAAAACGTCCCAACCTGCTCAACCAATGACAGGTGACTTGCTTGGTGTGAACAGAAGGAAGTGAAACCTGGTGGTGACTTCACTTCTGCAGCTAAACGTCTAATTTATGCCTCAAAAAACAAGAGATGTTTTCAATAGCTTATTTAGAAACTTGTAAAGATTAAAAAAAAAAACAAAAAACTTCTGTTATGAAAGCTAGTCANTTATTTAGAAACTTGTAAAGATTAAAAAAAAAAACAAAAAACTTCTGTTATGAAAGCTAGTCATAACTCCATCTTAGTGATTTAAAGCAACTAGTACAAGTACTGGACTTACAGTGCTGTGAAAAAGTATTTGCCCCCTTACAGATTTCTTCTGTTTTTGCTTTTTTGTCACACTTACATGTTTCAGATCATCAAACAAATTTTAATATCAGACAAAGATAACCTGAGTAAATACAAAATGCAGTTTTTAAATGATGATTTCATTTATTAAGGGAAAAAAGCTATCCAAACCAACCTGGCCCTATGTGAAAAAGTAATTGCCCCCCCTTGTTAAATGATGAATTAACTGTGATTAACCACATTTTTTGGAAAGCTGAGTTCAATTTCACTAGCCACGCCCAGGCCTGATTACTGCCAGACCTGTAGAATCAAGAAATCACTTAAATAGAACCTGTCTGACAACATGAAGTAGGCTAAAAGATCTCAAAAAGCAACACGTCATGCCCCGATCTGAAGAAATTCAAGAACAGATGAGAAACGAAGTCATTGACATCTATCAGTCTGGAAAGGGTTACAAAGCCATTTCTAAGGCTTTGGGACTCCAGCGAACCACAGTGAGAGCCATTATCCACAAATGGAGAAAACATGGAACAGTGGTGAACCTTCCCAGGAGTGGCCGGCCTACCAAAATTACTCCAAGAGCGCATCGACGACTCATCCAGGAGGTCACAAAAGAACCCAGAACAACATCTAAAGCACTGCAGGCCTCACTTGCCTCAGTTAAGGTCAGTGTTCATGATTCAACAATAAGAAAGAGACTGGGCAAAAATGGCATCCATGGGAGAGTTCCAAGGCGAAAACCACTGCTGACCAAGAAGAACACAAAGGCCCGTCTCACATTTGCCAAAAAACATCTTGATGATCCCCAAGACTTTTGGGAAAATATTCTGTGGACTGACGAGACAAAAGTGGAACTTTTTGGAAGGTGTGCGTCCCGTTACATCTGGCGTAAAACTAACACAGCATTTCAGAAAAAGAACATCATACCGACAGTCAAACATGGTGGTGGTAGTGTGATGGTCTGGGGCTGCTTTGCTGCTTCAGGACCTGGACGACTTGCCGTAATTGATGGAACCATGAATTCTGCTCTCTACCAGAAAATCCTGAAGGAGAATGTCCGGCCATCAGTTCGTGACCTTAAGCTCAAGCGCACTTGGGTTATGCAGCAGGACAATGATCCGAAGCACACCAGCAAGTCCACCTCTGAATGGCTCAAAAAAAACAAAATGAAGGTTTTGGAGTGGCCTAGTCAAAGTCCGGACTTAAATCCGATTGAGATGCTGTGGCATGACCTTAAACAGGCCGTTCATGCTCGCAAACCCTCCAATGTGGCTGAATTAAAACAATTCTGCAAAGAAGAGTGGGCCAAAATTACTCCACAGCGATGTGAAAGACTCATTGCCAGTTATCGCAAACGCTTGATTGCAGTTGTTGCCGCCAAGGGTGGCACAACCAGTTATTAGGTTTAGGGGGCAATTACTTTTTCACATAGGGCCAGGTTGGTTTGGATAGCTTTTTTCCCTTAATAAATGAAATCATCATTTAAAAACTGCATTTTGTATTTACTCAGGTTATCTTTGTCTGATATTAAAATTTGTTTGATGATCTGAAACATGTAAGTGTGACAAAAAAGCAAAAACAGAAGAAATCTGTAAGGGGGCAAATACTTTTTCACAGCACTGTAAGTACAAATTGAGGTATTTGTATTTCAGAGGGAAATATGGTGCATTTTATGCCACTACATTTACCAGATGGCTGTAGTTACTAGTGAGGATTTTTTCATTATTTAATGGCAGATTTTAACTATTTATTTCTAAACTCTGCAAAATTGAAGATGCAAGGCTGCCCTGCTCATATTAGATATGAAAACGTAAAAATCATCAACATCTCCATTTTTGAGGCTTTTCAGAAAGAATGACATTGCTTCAGATACAATCACCTTCTCTTAATACAATGAAACAAAGCTTGATTTTCTGAAGGACTCGTTTACCATTATTAGTTAGGACATCGACGACCAACCTGACCCAGTTTAAAAGAAACCAGTGACTTTCCTCTGAATATTTTTCTAAAGTTGGTAAATAAATAAATAAATCTATCAATAAAGTGTTGCCAGGGTCCCCTGGGTAATTTAACTGATTTAAAACTTCATATATGTATTGGAGAAGAGGCCCGAGTGTAATTAGATCTGACATATGACTTCAAGATAAGACGCTGAGGGACCCCTGACTTCTGAAGATGTTTACTTTTCTTAAGTTTAGACGCAGTCTTTCAGACGCCACCCTTGATCTCGGAGGGAACGTTCCTGTCACTGAGTTCTCAGCGGCCGGATAAATAATCAGTATATAAATGACTATATGAAGAGTTTATGGAAAAATGCATCTATTTGAGGGAAAAAAGTTGAACTGTTTCTTTGCACAGATGATCAAGTCTATAAAAAGTGGCACTTGGTCATCCAAAGCCCCTTAAAAAGATTTTAAAAAATAATAATTTCATATGATTTGCATTAATCAGTTTGTATGAATAGAAAGCATTTTGCAGTTTAGGATTCTTTATTGAAGTACTTTTCTTTGCACAATACTATACCCGTATAGAAGAAAATCACATTGCTTACTGTGATATAGTATATGATTATATATTTAACATGCTCTTATATTTATATAAACTTTCAACTTCAACACAAACTAACTCAAAGATTATTTTAACTTCCTCATATCTTTTTGGAGCGTTTGATTTTCTAAACATGAGCAGGAGAAAATGAAAGCGAAACTCACCACTACTCAGTCAGCAGTGGTGCAAGAAGTACTCAAATCATTATTAAGCAAAAGTAGTAATACCTCAGTGGAAATTTAAAACAAAAAACAAACTCAATTTCAAAACAAATTATTCAAAGTTATGTGTAAGTAGGCAAAAATGCACTCTATCAAAATGTAAAAGCAAAAAGTACTCTATCAAAAGATAGTGTCAGTCATTACGAAGAAATGGAGAATGTGAATTGTGAAAAGAAAGATACTGGTGAACTCTAAAACATTTTGAAATGAAATATAATAAGACATGCAAAACTGATATACAGAGTTTTTGGTTCAACATTTATTTGAATTCAGATTACTTGAATGATTATAAGCTCATCTACAGGTTCTACAAGTATGATTCTCCAGCCTGTTTCCTTTTTTCAATAATATTATAATGCATTGAATCAAGCTAAAACAAGGCTGAGATACAAGGTTTTTACATGACAGCATTTGAGTTTATGTCTTCATCTGCAAAGTAACGAGTAAATGCAGCTGTCAAAGAAGTACAATGGAACAAAAAGTACAAGATTTCCCTCTGAAATGTAGTGAAGAAGAAGTCTCCCAAAATGGAAAAACTCACTTTACGTACCAGTACCTATAACTATACTTATAATATATAAAATATAGTGGAGTACAAATAGAAAGTATCAGACAGTGGAAGTACAAGTACAACAAAAAAAGTACTTAAGTGTCTCAATTTGGAATGGAAAATTAAGTTTTTTTGACCATGACTTGGGAAGCTGAAGGTCCCAGTCCGTGTGTGTGTGTGTGTGTGTGTGTGTGTGTGTGTGTGTGTGTGTGTGTGGTGCAGGTCCTGGTCAGTGATAAGTGTTGGATTCTTCCCTTCCTTCCTGCTGCAGGTTAGATTCCTCTTCAGTTAGTGGTGTGTTTGCTTTGTGACTGACGACTAATCAGCTTGAGGTGGGGTGTGGGGCATAAGCCGTTCACCCTTACCATCAACACACACACACACACACACACACACACACACACACGCACACACATTTTATGAACTCAGGGACACTGTCAGAGGTGTGTGTGTATGTGTGTGTGCGTGTGGTGTATTGACTCACCGTCCTTCCGCTTGTTAACCTGAACAAATAGTGACACACAACCCACCCACCCAATCAGTCTACTGCTGGGCAGGATCATGACAGTGTGGTCCATTTGCCAACCTCCTAAAACCTCCGCGCGCACACACACACACACACACACACACACACCAAGTCACTGGATAAGAGCTAAAGGCCTAAAATATCAAATGTAGCCTGTACAGTATGTACTCACCATCCCACACATTTAACTTTTAGTTACATAAACGTTGGTTTGAGGGAGACCAAATCAAGACTAAACAAGTTAAACCTCAGTGGGCACAGCGGTAAAAAAAGTGGCATTTTCTCTGAATAAGTAATGTCAGACTGAAGTCCAGAAAAAACAGAAGTAAGAGAGGAGGAGGGTGATGATATAAAACCTACAACAGCCATCCTGTAAGTTAGCAAGTTAGTTTAGCTGATGTCAGCTTCCCCACGCTAGCTGTAGCTATCAGGGCAAGAAGTTAGTCAGTCTGAGACTTTCTAGCATCATGAGTGCCATTATCACAAATTAATAAAAAAAAAAATGTGAGTCAATATAAATCAGTTTTGCCATTAAGTTTGCCAGTAACAACCTTGTGGTTCCAGAATCAAGCTCTCTGTCACAAAAACTCTGTACTGTGTATTGTTTATTTTTACAAATTGACTGTCCAGCTGGGTACATTTCTTTTGGCTTTAGAGAGTACTAGTGCAGTCCCTGTTTAAAACGTGCCTGTTCGGAACAGGCCGATGTTGTGGAGAAAACTGTAGCCAAGAATTGCATCCCCACTCACGGACAATGGACCATATATGTAATCCAAGACAATATTTATCCCTTTGAATAACTTTTATCAAACAGTGATTATGGCACTTATTAGAGTAATAACAATAATACCTGCAGTAGGTCTGTTGGGCAGCAGCGATTCAGTCCTCCATTCTTATTTATTTGTTATTTCTGCCAAAAAATGCATCCCCTCCTTTCTCGGACCTGAGGAGGGTTACATTCACCAAACTCACCCTGTCTCACAAAAATAACCCCAAATATGAGTTTTTAATGTCATTTCATTCCTTCACCTTCAGAAAGTTATTTACACTGGGGATGCAGTTTTCAGCAGGGATGCGATGGAGATTTCGGCACAGTACCGGACTTTATGGTTTGCTGCAGCCTGCCATTAGTGCCCGGTGGAGTGGAGCATATGCTGCCATGCCCAGAGCGTATCCTGCCGCACGGACTACTTTTTGCCAGCACAGCTCAATTCGAGAACTGCTCATCCAAACGACTTCACACACAACACTACACATCCTTAGGTCCTGAGCAATAAACCTGTTGAATTTCAACTTCATACAGTGCCGGGTTCTAGAGATGTTGGTGATTCTGTCTTTATAATTGGATATATTGAACATTGAACACACTTTTTAGGGAACATGTGCAATGTCAAAGTTTTGCAACTTTAACAGTGTTCAACACATACTCCCTACTATATTACATCATAAAAATGTGTGAAAATGACCAAAAGCTTCATGTCCCAAATCAAATGTGGAAAATGGGTTATCCCCTCTAAAAGAATTTATTGTACTACTATTAAGTGAGTGATGCTATAATATTTAATTTCTTTTTATTTTTTTATTTTTTCATGGGATAAAGCCAGCAGACATCGTCTAGCCATTTGTCTCCATTTGTCTCCTGCACCCTTCTTAATCCCTCCTCACTGCCCTGCGCTGTAGTTTAAATTTGAGAGTGCAAACCCCACGCTGAGGGTGTTACCGCGAGCCCTTCTAAATTGCCACTTGTTCTCCTGGCGTCATTAAGATCCTGGAGTGACAGGAGGCCTGTTCTTAAACCGTGACCACTGGAAACAGCAATGGCATGTTTATAATTACACTCTTTCTTCAGCAGTGATGACGTCTTCCGTGTGGTAAACAGATTCATACCTCCTGCTCCGTTCCTGCACAAACCTGAGGATTCATTAAGCGCTGTGATGACAGCACAGGAGCTTGGTTAATTTGGTGTTGTTCAGCGTGTTTTACGAGCAGCTTTCACCTCAGAGAGAGCTCGTCAACGAGGCTGTTCTGAAGCAGAAACGGTGACGAGGTGGGAAATGTAGAAAGGATGAAAGCTGTTAGTGTTTAGTCTTCCACACGGAGCCATAGTAAACAGAATAAACACTGCATTTCTGTGTATCTAGATAATGGTGTGTTCATTTTACACGCACTTAACTCTGTTCTTGATCGGGCATATATGATTAGTAGACCAAAGTAAAAGTTGTATTGATATGTGGTTATCAGGGGTTACACGTTGTTTAGCTCTTTTACCTCACTGCCTAACTCTGTTAGCATGTTTAAAGGACCATACCACCCCATTTTGCGTGTTTGAGCCTAACATATTCAATTTTCATGCATGTTACTTACTGACAATCATTTCCCAAAGGATAAAACCGTATTTCAGGTTTCCTGATATTTTGCAAAATCTTTTAATCTTTCAAAATCAAATATTCAAGCGATACACCCACCTTAAAAATCCATGTTTCTCCTGCTAATAGTTATACAACCTTATGAAGTCATGGACCTTTAAATTTTTCAATAAACGCAGGTCTTCTTTTGGGACTATATTCCCTGGTGGAGACATACATTCACTCTGCGCTTTTTATTGTGCTTAAACACTAAAATTACGAAAATTTGAAAAAACCTGAATACGTGTTGTTCACGATGATGGATTACCTATCCCAAGAACGTTTCAAGTATCAACAAGTTGATTTTAATAGCAGAATGAACTGAAACCAATGGAGGTCTGGAAGGTAGGAAAAACATTTTTAATTCACCATTCCAGTAGTATGCTTTGAGAAATGATTGTCAGTAACGTAACATGTATGAAAATTGAATATATTAGGCTCAAACGTGAAATGGGTGGTATGGTCTTTTAAGTGCACGTTATAATCAGATTTTTGAATGTATTGTGATTCATATACATGGATGTAATTAAAAGGATTCTGTCATTCACTCAATGTACACAAGTTTTGGTAAAACACAGAAAATGGCACATTTTTTGTTGGACACACTCAAAGTTCATTCAAAACAGAGACGATATCCACACCAAGCCACCTAAATTTGAAAAAGCATATTTTTTCTTTCTGATTTAGGGCTCTAGCATTTCATAATATTCTTGTAAACTCTTGGATTTTGTGTAAGTGCTGCATATGTTTGCTAAAGATTCAGTTGCAGCTGGTGGGGCCAAACATGACTGTATTTTACTTTTAAAGATATGAAGGAGGATGACATGTTAGGGAGCCAGAAGGGCTGAAATCACACTTACATGAAGTGATAATTAATCTGTCATAGCCACAAATCCCGCAATGTGACTGAAAATCTGGATCAGTTTTCCCACTTGCACAAAAATAGCATTTGTCATTTTAGACAACCTAAGTGCAGCGGCCAAAAGAAATTAACACCAAGTTAGAATCACTTTGTGCTTAAATTGATGCTGGATGCCTTTAAAATAAGTCATCCACTTTATCAAATGAAGTCTTGAACATACGGGAAGATCAACTTTCCTCAAGTACTGAAGCCGTGAGTGTAAATGTTTGAAAAAGAGATAAGTAGCCTAGCATCACTTTAGTGCTTGTGTTCCCGGAGCCTTGCCCTCTCTCTCAGGGAATTGGGGATTTGGCAGGTTTCCCTCATCTTAGAGGAGCTGGCCTTGCCTTTTTTTTAATCTTTCTTTTCTTTACTGCTGGTAAACCTGTTGGCCCCTTTTTACCGCTGTCCCTCACCTCAGAATACTTGGAGCAGTGAAGCTGGAAAAGCCATTTAGGACAGATATCAGATGATGTGTTATTTGTGCTTAAAATAACATGTAAGAGGCGTGTAAGTCTGAGGGATCTGGCTATTTCCTGGAGGGTTTAAGTGGTCGTGTCATCTGTATACTCATTTGGTAAAATTCTACTAACATAGACAACTGTACAGACAGGCTAACAAACAGTCAGAACACACACACACACACACACATATCAGGTGTTTCTTGCTAATATTTACCCATGTGAGTCGCTTAAGTAACAGCTTCTATTTGCATTTACATACTGTGGTGTGTGTTTGTACACAGGTGTACCAAGGTACGAACATTGTTTATGTGTGCATAAGTGTACATCTTTGACTATTTATATGCTAAGTATAGAATTCAGGAGTTCATCATGGCATGCTGCTTTGTTTTTATTCCACATTGCAGTATGTAGTTTGTGGAATGATGCGTAGATGCCCATTCACCCCTTTGAGTGTGTTTTGTTGTGTTAACCTGACTTCAGATTGTATACACTGAGATTTTAAGGTGTCAGTCTTCTAGATGAAATACTCCACAACCACAAAGTGAAGTCATGTTTTTAGAATGCTTGGCACGCTCACTAAAAATGAAATATCTCATTTGTTAACTATTTAAACCCTCTTCAGCATACACCCAGGGCAGAGATTACACATTCAAGTCATCTTGAATGTGTCTGTATCAGTTCTGCAAATGTGGATTCAAAACATGGAGAAAGTCAAGGAGGTTGACTGCTGTCTGAAGGCAGCGTACATATCTGCATGCATCCCTGCAGACCGACACATTCCACAGGGTGGTGATGAGTCGACCTTGACCCAGACGATACCTGGCAGAACCCTGTACCCACACCAACAACCCACACCCACCCCACTACCTTCAGTCCACACACACACGCAGACAGGCTCACAGTAAACTGAGAGCTCCACTGCCTTCCCCAAACACACAGGAATGAATTATTGGGGTGAATGTGGGTTGATGTGGGAGGAAGAAGAGGAGGAGGTCAGACACTATAAAGAGGAAAGATGGGTGTGAAGTGGCAGAAGACAAGAAGGAGGGGAAAGGCTTTGATCGAGGGGTTAAATGAGTGACAAGCAGGTAAAACAGAGACAAAGAGACAGACGGCAGTAGTTAAAGCTTTATGGTGTTAAATGTAGTTCAGTTCAGTCAAAGTCTTGGCTTTAATCGGTGATAAGAGCTGCAATCATGAACTTCAGCTATTACTGTCAGTCGTGCAGAAACTCTCAGGGAAAAGGGCAAAAATGAAATAGGGTTACTGCACACAGGATTAGGATTGCGTTTATGGCTGAGGTTCATTTCTGCCTCAGGTCTCTCTATAGGCCTCTCAGTAACACAACTATGACAACTCTCCTGGTCAGTTTTCGTAGGGCTGTGGCTTGAAGGCTGTTGGGGCTGTGATGTGCAAGTTTCCGGTCAAGTCATGCTGCGTTCACAGACCTCGGAAGTTGAAATTTTCCCAGTTGTAAGTTCCAACTTCCAACCTCAAACCGTTCCAGTCAAATGTAATCAAAAAAGCATAGCTGAACACCAATAAATACTGTAAAACTAATTAAACATTGTAATAAATGCTAACTAAAGTAAAGTTAGACAGTACTGTTTGGTTGTGTTGTTTTGCAATGATATTAATCACAGTGGGTATTAAACTTTATGCAGAGAAGTAATATTATGAAATTATTTACACTTACATATCAATGGCAAACAGTTATTATACACTATAGTTAACTTGGCAATATATTTGACCTTTTTCTTTCAATTTCACGCAAGAAAAAATACTTTATTCACCTTTTAGCTGATCATTTCCATTCACAAAGCTCACTTCCACGGGCTGCCATGTTGAGTGACTTCATACTCGGTAAGCCAGGGTCGATAATTTTGTCCTAGTTTCCCCAATGCATTTTTCCAAGTAAGAAGTTGGAAAAATCTGAGTTCCGAGGTCTGTCGAATGCAGCATCAGTCAGTACCTTTACATGCAATCTGTAGTCCAATTTTCTGTCTGTAAAGAAAAAAATTCAAGTAAAATGGATGCATGGATGGAATTAATAGCACTCTGTTTGCTGATTATACATGACTTGTTGCTTAATTGGAGGATGATTAGAGTCCTCCAGGTGAGGAAATCTGCTCACTCCAGTTGAACACAAAAAAATCGCTTGGCTTCAGAGCATTTGCTTACCGTGCCCCTTATCTCTGGAATACACTACCACTACATGTTAAAGACGCAAGCTCAGTTGACAATTTTAAATCAAGGTTGAAAACCCACCTCTATTCATTATTTTACAGCCTATCTTAGATTATCACTTTTTCAAGCATCCTTTAACTTTGCTCTTTTAATGTTCTTGTTTTTACTGTAACTTTGCTTTGATGATCTTTTTAATGTCCCTACTTTTTACCTTTACTGTAAAGTGTATCGGGACCATGATGCATGGTGATTTTGCACTTTAAATAAATTGATTGATTGATTGATTGATTGATCGTTTAGATGTTTGAGTAAATCCATTTACATCAGATGATCTATGGCAACGCTGATAAATGCAGATTTCAATCTTATTAAGGTGTTTATGTGACATTTGAAAAAATGGATTCATTGACTTAATTAGAGTATAATTGAAGTTTTATGCTGCATGTGAAGATACTGACTAATTGCAGTTGCAAGAGTGCAACAGGACTGGCAAGATGTGACCAGCAAACCAGGGAGAATAATCACCCTGAGGCATTGAGGACCTTTGGTCTAGGATAGACAGTACTTACATTGACTCTTACAAGTGGGAGATATCCAGCCTTTAGGATATTCACTTCCTACAGATTTGACAGACTGCTCCCTGGACTAAATTATCAGCAGGTACCCCAAATATTTCCCATTGTTTTTTTCATTGTAATGATGAAACCACCAAAAAATGGTTCAGTGAAGCCCCAATGAATTAAAAAAAAAAAAAAAGTTTTTCATATCCTTCCAAGTCTGTGGGGACAGGTCAATCAGGAATGAAAAATAATGTTGTAGGATCCATGTAAAGAAAAGGCTCACGGTGAATAATTACTTTATAGCTGATGACACAGTCACGTTTTGCCAAGATAGTTGAATAATGTTATAAACAAACCACACATTTACTGATCGACATAGTGTTTTTCGTGAAACCCTGAAGGTGCAGCCTCTGAACAAATTCCAAGTATGTCATTCAGCAAAGATAAAGCACGCAGCACAGCGTAATTAACCTTATCTCACCTCAAATATGTCTGACAACAGGTGTGTTTAGTGTGGCAGTCGACAAGGATTGCAGCTGCAAGAACCCTCATTTGTGAGATAGCGCTGTCAAAAGCTAACCAACCCAATGGAGTGGAGATGGATGTGACCGTTCAGACACCCATAAAAATGTCAGTCTGTGTGGTTTGCTAATGGCTTTCAGTCAGAAAAACAAGTTTGCAAATAGATTGGGTAATTTGACTTGATTGCAGTTCAGTTTCTCCTATTTGAGGATTTGTTTTTAACTTAAATACCGGCTTTATTTGGATTTATATCAGACTGTTTCCAGACAATGTGACTCATTTGGATGATCTCCTCTCACGTGCGAGACAGTGCAGAATTTTTAATCTGCAAACTCAATATTGAATCTTTCTGATGGTTGTTGATGCTGATAATCTAGGAATTCCATTGTATTCTGAGTGCACATATTGTAGGCCACTGTGATATCAGCATTAGCCTAAACCCTGTGTTGAAATGCCACTGTTCTGTATGTTCTTTACCTGACTTCTTTTATTCTGTGTAGGAAGGTTTTGAGTTGCTCTAGTCTTAATATTAGATGGATCAATGAAATTAATTTTTGTGGCACCTGACCATTGGAGGCAAACTCTGAATGGAGTCTTTATTCCTGGATGTTAATCAAATGTCACTACTGTTTGTCTTATGCTTCTCTTTCTAAGTTTCTGCTGCTTAGTGGTGAGCATTTTTGCAGAGCAAAGGAGGGAGTTTGGCCCCTGAACCAAAGGTCACAGACGTTAACACAGCAAGACACTCCTTTCCGTCAGAGAGCCTTGAGCGCTTATGGCGCAGACGCTCCAAATTTAGAGACACAGCCCTAAATACATAAAGCCTTTTATACCATACGGCGAGCAAACATCTCATCCTGCCCAGACAACAACCCACTAATCTCAGCAAGCTCATAGTAACTGCTTTGTTTAGTTACCCTGGTAATGCTGTGTATTGTGGTGAGGGCTATTATAAAGACTTGGGGATTTAAATCAGTATTTACATTGCAGAAATAGATAAATACTATTTGACATGGCCTGTTAAAATGAGTGTTATCAGGGCTTTCATGGATGACAGACGGCCATCTGGAAGCTAACCTGACCATTGAGTGTATGTTGTTACGATACACCATATAACATACCTACTAGAGATAAATCATTTTTACTCACTCAGCAATAGTTTGGCCTCTGTCTCTGGCCTTGTGGTTGTCTTAGAACACAGTTGAGGGTTTGCTGGTTAGCACTTACATGTCTGAATCTCTGCAGTTCAGTGCTTTTGCCAGAAATGCTTGAGGATTTTTAATTCTCAGGGGCGTCTTGCAAAACAAACGTTGACCATCTAGGTTTTACTTCTGCAGGGAGATGTTTAAAATGTTTCTCTACTTTTTGTCCTGGGCTGTTATTTCTTTACCTGGTGCAGCTCAATCATACATGTCAAGAGAATACAGAGTGTGGTTTCAAAACCATGGAACATTTGTGGTGTAAGAGTATGTCGGTTTTCAATACACCAAACATACAGTGAAATTAGATGCTGCAGTGTTTAATTGGTATGAAATTCCAGACTCTTATATGATGAATTTACGACACCATAAACATCAGATCCCATATGTAAAACTTGAGGGCAATAAAAAAAAATCCTGCATCCAGATCTGCTTCAAAACCTAATCAACTCTAAGTCCCACTTATCTACCCAATTTACCTGAAATCCATCTGTTACTATTTGAGAATATCCTGCTGACACACGGACAAATTCTGAGGTTTTTCCTTGTCTTCAGTTTTAAATAAAAGCTACAAACCTTTATATTGTGGATTTACTGTAAATATCAGATCCCATCACTTTAAAAAAAAGTTCCCTTCAGCTTTCTATGGACAATTATTTGTAGGCTCTCATGTCTCATACTTGGGTATCACAAATTGTATCAGCAGAGGCAACAAACATGGCGGCAAATACACTGATTTCAGCAGCCCACAGTGACAGTCAAATTTGATTTATATTCATGTTGTTATTGTCAGTTCTGCTCAACTAAAATTTAAAAAACCTACAATTCAGAAGACTTCAGAAAATTAAAATTTAATACTGATAATGATCTTAGTTTGGTTGTGACTAACATGTTCTGGTTTATGCTCAACATGGATGAATGCCAGGACACATGGACGGTTTAATGTGACATGTTGCAGAATCATCAGTTGAGTGGAACCAAATTTGTACAAATACATTTAGACTACACTAATATTTTGTTCATTTTTGAGTTTCTTTTAATCTCAAAGGGTTCCGACGTGATTTTAGAGCACACAACAAATAATTGATCCATGTCATACAAAATAAAAACATCTTCCTATAGCCTCTACATGGTGGTTATGTGAGTAAATTTGTGTTTCTGGGCCATCCTTTTCAGTGTTTATGCAGTAATTCCGCCAGCTAGCTGCCGTGGCTTTGGCGGGGAGCTGGGAGCGCGGCGTTGGGTTTCGCCAGCGGGTCTTTTGTCCGGGCTCACAGAGGATGAGTGGAGATCCTGAGCACTGCACAGGCACTTATGAAGGACGCACATTGTTGCCAGCCCTGGGGAGAAAACTGAGCAGTCTGGCAACACAGGCGGAATTTCCTACTGCGATGTTATCTCACACAAGACATTTAGCCTCAGCCAAATGAAGAGGGGGAAGTGAAGGAGGGGTGGAGGGTAGAGACAGAGGGACAAACATGAAGGGAGAAAGGTGAAGAAGAGATGGAAGAGTTGGGAAGGATAGGAGGACAGAGGAAAAAGGATGAGGGACAGGTTGAGTGTGATGGAGGATGCGAAGAAGAGGGAAGAAGATGGGGAGAATGAGGAAGATGAAAGAAATGGGAAGGCTGGAAGAGGGGAAGACGGAAATAGAGGAAAGAAGGAAAGAAAGAAAAACAGGAGAAGAGAGAGAAAGGAGGAGAACCACTATGGTGTGTGTTTTTTCAGGCCCACTGACAGAAACACTCAGTGAGACAGACTCCCCGAGGCTGTTAACATTATTAGTTAACCAGCCAATTAGTTCCTGTGTTCCTCTGTGGGACGCAGCATCTCACCAGGCTCATGCTACATCTGAAAATATGCTTTATGTGAACCAGAATGGAGCCTCAGCTGGCCAGCTAGAAAGTTCAGCTGATTATTGTTTTAAGAACTCAAAGGTGAATTCATATACTTTGTGCACTTTTCTTAGCAATCAACAAATTGACCAGATGTTAAAATTACTGCTTATTTCATATTTAAATGGCATTAAAATGTAAAAGAAACACTTTCTTCACCTCAGTATGATGTGAACGAAAAACAGCAACAAACTATAAAATCAGCAATACTGAGACCTTACTAAACTAAATTATATACATACATACATACATACATATATGCATACATACGTACACAGTTGTGCCGTATTTTGGCCATATTTTGTGAGATAAATTTAATTTTCTGATAAATTTAATCCATGAATCCATGAGTGCCATGACACTTTAAAACAAACACATTATAGAAATTTTGTGTTTTTATTTTCACGAAGGGGTCTATTTTTAAACCGTTGCAATGCTTTAATGTGCAAAAAAAAACAACAAAAAAAACAAAAACAAAACACACACAAAAAAAAACCTGAAACAAAACAAAAGCCATTGATCCACTTCTACTCACTGTTGCTGCAGCACTGATGTGCACACTGAGTGAAAACAGGCTGTTTTAGGTACAATCTCTTTAAGCCCCCCTCCCATAAAGCTTGCTCCTGATTGGCCAGACCTGGCAACACAGATGTGAAACCCAGATGTTGGCCAAACAACCAGGTGTGTGGGCGGGTAAAATCAGATTGACATCAACATGTTACAGAAGTAAAGCACCAATCAAAAAGCTTTCAGGACAGCTCAGCACCAATAGATTTGTCTTAATGGATGCATTTTTATAGCATGAACCTGAAGTTTTGCAATTTTGAAAATATTCAACACATCCTTCTACAATAACAAAACAGCATATCATATCATATCCCCTTTAAAGCAAACCTTATACTGTATATGCTCTTATAAAAAGTATATTGTGTTAATTTAATAAATTATATTTTATAGCTTGTAAATAGAATATATTGAGGGCAGTTACAGATACAGTATGTATTATGAAATGTCATGGCAGGACCTTTGAACCAGTAATAAAGGGAAAACAAAGCTATATTCTTATCACCTTTGTAAGGCAGGATTTCATCGAGCAGTCTAATTGGCTGAGGGCATAGTTTGAACCCTCGTACACTGTAAATGTTCATTTTTAACTACCCATTGATTGGTTACTTGGTTCTTTTGACATCTTTTAAATTACCTAACAGTAGTCCTTTCTTGAAAGAAGACAGATCACACTCCTTCATTCAGCTCATTTTGCATTGGAAACATGAAAATATCTCACATCAGCAGGCAGATATTCTTTATATTTTATTTAGTTTTGAAAAAAAAATGTCAAAATGTAAAGCTACACAAATTCCTACATTAGCATCTCCTTGAAAAAAAAAAAAAACCCTGCCCAGCTCAGGATTGAGATTGAGATGAACAGTGTTTGCAGTGTGGGTTGGATTGTAAAAACAGATTAAGGATCTGCACATGCTGCACTGAGGTGGTAAGTGTCACACCATGTGTGCGCAGATGTAAAGTACAATAAACATAGATTTATGAGGGCAGCTTTGTTTCCTGTACTCTGACAGCCTATCACAACAAGTGTGAAAGCACTTATAGTTTCATCACCCAAGGACTTGTTAACAGATCATTTCCAGTGGCAGACAATACTTTCTTTATACATCAGACATTTTATTTGGACCCAAATCTTTAATGAGCTGACTGAATTTTCTTCCATTCCTTTATGCAAAGTAATCCATCTTTATATGGTTTATTTGAACGTGACCTGAAAGACTTTGCATTGACGATATAAAGATAATGAAAACACCCAATAAAAGACTGAGAGCACAGCTTAATAAAAATTCCACAGGACTGAAATGTCATCCTTCTTATCTGTGTGATTGAGCTGCGAGGGGGGGAAAAAGTGGGCGTGTCGAGATAAATCAGATGCCTTATTTATCTCTCACACATTCAGCTTGCAGAAGCACTGGACACACTGGTTTTACACTCAGCGCTAGGCTAATGGCTAATCTTCAGGCTGAGATTGAGAGATTTTAAAATGCAGGATAATATTTATCAATGAGCAATTCAGCTTTAGGTTACTTTAAACCAAAGGTGAATAACATTGTCAGAAATTAAGCATTTTAGACCTTTAATATAGAGGAAAGTGTTGTCTTTTTCAGCCAAGCACTCACTCAACCTCAACTATTCTTTTCATTTTGCCACCATTTCCACTGGAAAAGATCGGATTTTGGAGTCAAACTGTATCTCGAATGCATACTTAGTTTTAAATTGATAACCTCTGATTTTGAAAAATATATCACAGGTTTTTCACAGACCAAGCAAACCGCTCAACAGTAATGTTGTGTTGGATAATGATTAGCAAGTTGTAACATCTGAGGTTGTTAATATTTTCTTGGGGTGTTTACTACAGAAGTTAATAAAGGAGAAGAGAATCATCAAGAATGACATGACAGCAGTCTCTCTCACCATGTTTATGTCTCTGTTAAAACTAAATTAGGACAATAAATAGATTTTTCGAATGCCATGTAAACATCAGAATCAGATTGAAATCAGCATAAATCAATTTTATTTGGTTTTTAATTCTGCAGTGATTGGGTTAAAGAAGTAGCTATTCGTTTCTCTATGAAATGAAAGTTTAAGCTAGTTGTTCTTCAGTCACATTAGCCTAGCAATCAGTGCAGCTCCCATAAGGATAAATTATCGACTTTGAGTTATCAGCTAACAGTGAGTACAGGTCTGGATGTTAATCTGCAGTAAAAAAGAGATTGATAGTGCAGGATTGTTAATGCCTGTGAAGCAGTTGGACTTGTTCACCTGAAGGAGTCATTCATTTAAAATTTTGAAGCCATGAATCAAACTTCACCAAATTATTTTGACTTTTCTTCTTAAAAAAAAAAAAAAAAAANTTAAAAAAAAAAAAAAAAAGATTTTTACACTTAAATCTGCAACTTGCATATTAAGCTTAGACATCATTCCAGGCTTTTAGTTGCATATGTCGTTGGCATAATCTGCTTTTCATCTATGGACTCATTCTGGCAGCTTGTTATTTTGTCGATGTGGTTATTGTAGCTCATTCTGCTGCAGCGTTCATTGTAATGTGAATGGATACTTGTTGTTGTGTGTCTGAGTGAAGAGGCCCGGTCTTGGTCGACTTAACGGTGTGACACGCGATAGGTCCAAATCCAAAGTGGAATGGCTGCAGGCTTCAACCTGCGCTTAAGAGGGTCACTGCTGAACAAAGGGGGTTCAGTCACTAACTGAGAGGCTGCACACACTAAAAAGAACATGGGGCCAAGGTAATGTGTGTGAGTGTGGCTGTGTGCATGCGTGTGTGTGTGTGTGTGTGTGTGTGTGTGTGTGTGTGTGTGTGTGTGAGAGAGATGGAAATAGAATGAGCAAATTGAAGGTTGGAGTTTTAGCTCAAGACATTTTTTTGGAGGCAGAAATAAATTATTGGCTGCACCTCTCTTGCTTTTATTGATGGTTTTAAGTTGAATGTTACTCTGGCTATATTTACACTACACATTGATGCTCAATGCGGATTTGTTGCCTACATCTGATTTTTTTTTATTGACATCTTCTTTTATAAGTTGTCGCTATGTGATACCTGTGTTTAAATTTTAAAAAATCATAAATTAAAAAAAAATTATAATACAGGCAGTCCCTGGGTTACGAATGAGTTCCATTCCCACAGCTGTTCGTAAGTCGGATTTGTACGTAAGTCGGAACAGTTACGTAAGGTGCGTATCTAGTATTTTACCTTTCTACGCACAAGAAACATTAAAGAAACACTTCCAGATATCCTAAAACATTGTAATTCAGTACAGTAATAATAATAATAATTATGCAACAGCGGTGCAACGGCACATCGCTGACAACGTGCAGTGTTTTAACATGCATCATAAAGTAGTGCGCCGTTCATTTTTATGAATCATTGTACATAACTCGAATTTTTAATTTAATCGGCTTTATGGCGGTCGGTTCATAAGTATGGGTTGTTCGTAAGTCAGACGTTCGTAAGTTGGGGACTGCCTGTAAAGCAAAACTTTTGCAGATGAACTCTTCAAATGTTTTTACAACTAAAACGCTTATTTGTTAAGTTGGTGTGTCTTAGTATTAGTGTGTTTTTTGTGTGTGTGCAGGGGCCAAACCTCTATTAATGTCCTGTTGTTTAGTTTAGCAAAGAGAAAGTAATGCAACTGAGATTCTCATAGATAAAATTCTTTCCAAACACAAAGATTGTCCAGTGAGGCTTTTCAGTTTGAGAAATTCCTACAGTGTTTTCTGTCTGCAAATGCATCTTGAGAAAATCACTTCAGACAAGCCTACTTGTTTTTTTTTTTGTTTGTTTTTTTTGTGGCAGACCACACCTGCCATGTCTCCTGCTGGTCGAGCTTTGTAGCGCTATTGCGACTAAAGAGAAGCAAATTCATCCAGCATTTCTCATGAGAACTGATTGACGTGAAGTATTTTCTCGATCAGCGATATCTGTTGTCTCAGAATTCCCTGTCCACGAACATCACACACAGGCTTAGCTTTCGCAATAAACTCCTTTTCCATGAGAATGCTTCAAAATCCCCAGACGTGAGTGCTTGAAACAATATCTGCACTACGCCAGAAGAATAATACAGTAAATGTTCCCATACAGTCAAGAGCTGTCTGCAAAATGTGCCTTTCTCTTCTTTTATGGCACCTCTTTCAATTCTAATCCAAACTCTTTCATTCCTCATATTGCTTCCCACATAGTTTGGCAGAAAGCTCCTCAAAACGAGGAATATTTCACCTCTTTAGCCAAACGTAAAGTGCCAAACCTGCGAAACGTCCCCTCGCACACACAGGGCCTGCCTCGGCTTTTCACTCTCACTGGCAGGCATCATTCAATGTCAGGCCATTTCCCACGCCAAATAGGCTTAGAAAGCTAAAAAAAAAAAAAAANTAAAAAAAAAAAAAAACAGAAGAAAGTCCTGTCAAGTTTTTCCACTTTGTTTTGTTCTTTTTTTTCTGCCTCTGTGTTTTTTCACCTCAGTATCTATTTGTCCCTTTTCTTCTCTTGCTTTTTCCCTCCCTCCTCCACCTCCTCCAGCTCCTCCTCTGCATGTCTAACATGTCATTCTTCATCTTTTGTACCTACAGGCCTTTTTCCTTATTGAACTGCCCGCCCTCTCCACTCCTTTTGCTCTCCTGTTCCCTCTCAGGGGCCTAATTATGAGCCAGCATTAAATAAAAACATTTATATTAGTCCAAAAAAGGCTTCGGTCCGTGCTTTCTCTGGACAATAAGGGCTTGTGATTCTCTCTCTCTCTCTCTCTCTCTCTCTCTCTCTCTCTCTCTNCCCCCACCGAGTGGCCATTCACTGGAGGTCTCTCTCTCTCTTTGTGATTGGCTCACTGTAGGACTCACAGGGGGCAGTAATTGTGTCTCATTAAGCCTTACAGTAGTGGTGAGGGGAATATGGAGGAGGGTGGGAAATTGGGNGGGGGGGGGAGTTTGGCTGCACAAGGCCTCGCAATTAGAAACCCCAGAGCCATTGAATTGGACCCCTAATCAGGCCACAATAGCTGGGGCTCCCTGCCTATTAGGCCAAAAAGGAAGTGTTGCCATTGTCCAAACACGCACGCACACACACACACATACACGGAATGCATGCCTCACAGCGGGGATGATGTAGTTTTGCGGTGGCGTCATCCCAGAGGCCAATTTGGAGAGATGGGGGGAGTTGAGAGCTTTTCACTGCCTCAATCACGAACACACTCTCACACACAAGTGCATACACAGGTGCAGGCGTGCGCGCACACGTGCACACACGCTTTCAAATGCATACATATTGAAGCTAAAAGGGGTCTCATTAGTGATGTTCAGAGACAGCTTGCAGTTTGCTTTCTGTTTGCTCATTTGTCTCTGTGATTCCTCCCACCACACACCAGGGTTTTGAATTTTTGTGTGAAAAACATTTCTGCGAGAAACATGTTTTGTGGGTAATAAATATCAGCGCGTTACATCTGTGGTGAAAACATAAATAACTCATGCATCTGTGGGAATTCAGTAAATCTCAGTGTCTGCGAAACAAAAAAACATACACTAATGATATTCCAGCACCATCTGTCTGTAAAAAGGAAATGCATTGGAAACTGAAAACTTTGCAAAGCCTTCCCTTTTTTTTTTTTTTAACATTTTTTTTTTATCTCATAATAGGAGCAGAAAGTGGGTCTCTTTTCCTCCGTTTATCTGTGCAGCATTCCCAGGAGAAACAGTGGCTACCCCTCCTTATCTCTTTTACCGCCGAGTGCTGCAGTGGATTATGAAGTGGATTATGCAAATGCTTCACAATATATTCATATTAACAAAGGTTGAGGTTCATGTGCCCGTGCCAGGAATTTATGAATACGCAAATAAAAAACCTGAACTGACAGGAACGTGTTATCATTTAATGAAAATTAACTGGGTTAATATTATTGCACCATGTTTCGGCTTATTTGTTAATTTGTTGAATTAGTTGCAGTGATATCCAATTTGGTCCATTGTTTCAATAATTTTTGGGTGTTCCAGTTCAGCTCAATAACAGATATGTCTGTATGTGTTTACCATGTATTAGTATGTGGATTTTGTTCTCAGTCTTAGTCTGTTATTTCAGGGAAGAATAGCATCTTTACTGTACTGCTGGAGGTTTTTGGATATTGATCCAAATGTTGATTCATCTGCTGCTGATTGTTTTACCAGCAATCAGATGCTGAAAAAGTTGCACTTCAAAGTTAAAATGGAAAAGTAACTTAAGTACATTTACAAGTCCCATCAAGTCCCAGTTCAGCAGTTCCAAAACCTGAGTTGCGAACCAAATTTAATCTGTTTACAGACGAAACTGTGATTTGAATATTTGAATGTATGCATAACACGTTGCATAATTGGAATATGAGCAGCATCCCCAGCTGAGGAGATGAACGTGGCATTGGATACTCCGATTAAAAGGTTTACATGCCCAAATAACGTGATTTACACTTTCTTAATCTTGGACTTTCTATCACTGCCAGTGTTTTTCTGCATACCATTTTCGATTTCCTCCCAAATTTCATGACATCATGGCAGATTATGTTACAGCTGTGTGTAGGGGAGCTGAATGGCTGACCAGCTGAACCAGTATGACTGGGCCCTCTGAGCCTCCGTATACCGGAGGAAGCGTAATGAGTTTCATCTCCTCCATGGCAGAGAAAGCAGCCTTTGGGTGGCAGAGACAAACCTAGTGGCTAATTGGTGGTGTCAGCATTTTAAACACAATTAATGACATTTCCTCCTCTTCTCTCTCCAGCCTAATTGTAGGTGATAATTATTGTTTGGGACCTAATTTACACAAATAATTAACAGATGTAGGCTGACAAATAGGCCAACTTGTTTCTTTGCAAATCCCTGCACCATTGTATTGTTAATTGGGCCTGCTGTAAGTGGATACTCTGACGTGCCCCTCCACCCCCCACCCCCACTCCCTCCCACTGCTCCTCACTGAATACACTCCTAAACTCCTGAATAAACAACTTCAGGAGGTGTGTTCTTCTTAATGCCCAGATTGAGTTTCGCCTTGTGAACAGAGTTCAGAAAATAGATGAACAATTTGTTTATTGGAGCCTTCACGACAAAGCCGGTGGTCAACAGAAACAAACAGTTATAACCTCAAAGGATGTTAAGGAAAAGTAAATACTAAGAGAATAATACTAAGAGAATACTAAGTAAATAATAAGTAAATCACTGTGATACATCATGAGTAACAGTTCTATATGCTTTTATATTTGGTTTATACTCTATATACACTTGATCTTGTCAAGCTTGCAGTGCACATCTGCCTGCATTAAAGTATCCCAAAGCTACCTTTAAGCCTTCTGTTTCACATTTCGCACTTCAAACTAAACACAATCTGTAATTCCTGACATTTTCTCAGAGATAATCTCATAAAAACGCCCTCTTAGTGCTTTTTGACACTACACAACAATATGACATCTCAGATGCGTCTCTAGAGAGCCGATTCCCAACTCATGATAAAGGCATGAATCATGCTGGTGATGGCTATTTGTAAGGGGTTTCCCACCCTGCCACACAAAGACGTTTTAGCGGAGAGGCAGCATGTTCTCAGCCTTTGTCTCTTTCCTGGGACCACCCGTTCCCCCTCGCTGTCCCACTGTCAGCCAAACAATACAATACTACAACTCTTACTTCCCCCAACCCCCATCCTATTTACTCAGCCACCCCCACCCTGCTCCCACCACCCACATCCACGCTCTGCACACAGGGAGTGGTGACATGGTGTTTTTAATAGTGAATGTTACTTATTAGTCAACAGCTGTGCTGCAGTTCATTCGGCGTGTAAGTGAAGCAAGTCAAGTCATGGTTATCTGTTGAAGAGACACGCTGCACAAACAGGCTGCAGCAGAGGTTAAAGGTCATGAATTCAAATAGACACAATGTCAAGACAGGAGAAGCAGAGAGATTTTCACTGTTAGGACAAAGATTTACACATTTGCTCTAAATACCTGCAAAAGTACACTGCTCTGAGCATAAATATACTTTTGAAATCTGAAGAGATCAGGCAAAAATGACATTAGCGTGACTAGCTTTTTCTCAGTTCCTTTACAGAGAGTAAAGATACAGGCTATTCTTCTTAAGAAACTCTTAAACGCTGACAACCCACAAACGGTGATATAAAGATGATACTCTTGCCTCACTGTGAGCAGGATTTGAACCTACGCGGGGAAACCCCATTGGATTTCAAGTCCAACGCCTTAACCACTCGGCCATCACAGCTATGTATAGACTTAGCATTTAATTTATGAGCTTGTGCGAGTGAAGAATACTTCCACTCAATCACTGAGTTTGCACGGATGTTAAAACTTTGGTTATAATCGGAGCAAGGCAATAAGTCGATTTTATTCAAACGTGATTTAAACACGATGGCTAGATTGAAATCAATGTAAATCAATGTTAATGGTGGTTATGTTTGTCTGTTTGATAGCAGGATATCCCTTTGATAAAATTTGGGGGACAGGTAGATAATATAGAGAAGATAATGTAGAGATCCGGGATCTCAGAAGAAAGTTTTAGCATGTAAAAAAATTCTAACAGGCCAATTTCAGTGAAATTTAGCAAGGTGACTTATTAAAAAAAAAAAAAAATCTGCCTTCTTGTTTAGAAGCATGAGGGAAAATCCATAAAGTCAAACCCATAAAATCGGAGCAAGCCACTTCTGGATGCGTTTCCTCACTTTGGTGGACTCTTCCTCATATTCTGATTAAGCAACAAGGCATTTATGTTTGGCAACTGATGGAACCAGTTAAATTGGGATGGGACAATCTTCTGTGCTGCAACTTCTAGTCTGCTCTTTATTATCAAATGTATAGATATTTACTAAATAAACTCAAAACCAAAAGATATGGAGAAGGAGCTGCTAGTATCTAATCATGGTTATAAGTGGTTAGACAGAGATCAATCAACTAGGTAGGCTGAGAATTTTGATGTTTTTGATGAATTTAGGAATAATAATGCACAATTAAAACTACTGGCTGAGTGTGACTGTACGAATGTGTTAAATGAATGGCAGATGTCTCGTCATACAGTGTGCAGTTTTTGCTGCTGTCACACACCTTCGATAGCTCAGTTGGTAGAGCAGAGGACTGTAGGATAACAATGCTGAATTCCTTAGGTCGCTGGCTCGAAGGATCATCCTTTCGTGTAGTCTCTCCAAACAGAGGAAGCAAGTGTTCACCATGCAGAGAAATTCCCTCACTGAATTTGCTTTTGCATTTTTGACAGGTCAGAGGTCATGGCCATGTTGATGTGTAGTTCGTCAAAGAATTATTAGTGGCTGTTTTAGAGGCAGGTTATTCTGACGTTTCTCCATTGACAATAATGACAGCTGAGTTTAATTTGTATAAATATATAGAGGCTGAATTTGTGGAGATATGACTTTTTTTTTCCTGTCTTGAAGACTCATTATAAATTATTCTGCTTTGATGGCTGTATAATTGGATAAAATCTTACATAGTTCAGCTTTAAGCATGAAGCCACCTGCTAACGCTTGCAGTGGTTAAAAAGAGTTGAAACCAACAAAACCAACAACTAATGATCTTGACCTTTGACCTCCCCTCACGCTGAACTCCACAGAGTTGATCATCATGGTCATCTAGGGTGCAGCTGTGGGTGTGAATTCGTCAATATGAAATCAGTATTCAAAAGAACAGCAGAAGCATGTATTCAGAGCATGAACGCGGCACAACAACATGGCCTTGTGGACCCCTGAGGCCTCGTCTGAGTTTTTGGCTGTGGTCTCATCCAATCAGAAGTGAGATTATAGGCTGATGTCTCTGTGCAGGCTCAGGCATGAGCCGGCATGAAATTTGCCTCCGGCCATGTTGACCACTAGTCAGGCAGGAGTCAATATGGCTCCAGGCTAAAGCATGTGGGCAAACAACTAGCGCAGTAACCATGCTTCTATTTTACAGATTAGGAATCAGGCTGGCATTTTTTCAGACTGTATTAGTATTAAAAATTGCAAGCTTATTAAATGTAAAAGTAGCAGCAGCAGACTCAAAGTAAGCAGTAAATGATCGCAGATGATAGACAAGTGCCACAACAGGAAACAGGAGCCGAGATAGGAAGATTCCACGGAAGCTAACATTAATTCTACGTGACTCCACTGAGCTTCTCTCGCTTGACAAGCAAAAACAAGGAAGTAATTGTTCTGACAGTGACCTGACATGTAGAGCCACTGTGCAAGGCGCTTGTTTATCTCATGCATACTGTGATAGACAAGGCTGAAAAGGCTTTGACATGTTGTCATTTAGCGGGGAGCACCTGTGGAAAAAGATCAGGAAGATGTCTGTCTGTCTGCTGGGGTTTTGTGCCATAACCTCTGTCCTCTCAAACCTCCCAAAGCCAGAACTGCATGTCTGTCTGAGGAGCAGGAAGAATCCAACACGGCTTTCTCATCACCTGAACTGTGATCCAATGTGCAGAGAAACTTTCCTTTCTCATTCTCTTAGAAAATATTCCAATCCTAGCAAAGTAAATAGTTGTAAAATAAATGGATGTTGGTCAAATAATACCTGCTGAGTACAAAATGATGGGGAATCTGCTGTATTAATAATTTGTAAATACTATAAATTAGCATGTCCTTTGATGTCCTGTGTAAATCTTCATGTTTTTGGCGAATCCAAATCACAATCATGATTTTCTGGGGCCGTGGTGAAAAAACAGAAATGACAACATGAGAAAAAAATAGCACATAATCAATTGAATTTCCTGTCCATTACCTATCTAATGAAATTGCACATGCATACAGTGTATTTATGGGTGTTTCTTTCATCTTTGTGTTTTCTCCTGTTAGTTACAGCAATCTTTCTGGTGGGGAGACAGGATGTGGAGGTTGGAATAATTGATGCTAGTTTTTGGCGTTTTCTCCCTTCAACCTTCAACCCTTGGCAGATGAATGTAAAAAGAAACAAAGATGGCGTGTGTTGGGATTTAAATCCTTTGACACCGTGTTTACATATTAGAGCTACTTGAAGAGAACTATGAAATTATTGGAGAACAAGTTGTAAAACCGTGCAGCAATTTTAATAAAGGATTTGTAGGAGGAACTTATTTGAGCAAAACCACATCCAATTAAACATTAAATAAAATAAACAAACCAATCTGCCTCAGTTAAGCTGTCAAAAATAACCGATCCCTTATGTGATGCATTGGCTGCTTCTCCGTGGTGAATACTAACATCCTGATAGTTTGGTGTGGTGGAATGCTAATGATAGTGAATCACAGGTCTCCTGTTAAAATGCTGGAGGGAGTGAGGAAGTCAGGAGACCACCCACATCTCCTCCCTGCTCTCCCTCTCAAACACTTAGCAGTGTAATTATATGGGAGTGACATGAGAAAAATGTTCTCTGAGTAAATATGGATTAAATCCCAGACAAAAGCTTGTGTCTGCGTGTCATGCAGCATGCATTTCATAAGCACCTGACGCCCTCTTACCTTTGATCCTTACCTGAAGTTTCCTGAATCAGTCACGTCTGTATGGATGTTTTCTAGCAACCTAGGGTGAAGGTATCAAGTGGCTGATGTCATATTTTGGGATTAAATTAATTTGTCAGTGCTTAATTTGAGCTCTATTTTTGGGTTCCTCTGAATTCATTGAGTAATATTTCTGTTTTACAAGCGGAGGCAAACTTTAGCATTGAAAGACCATACCACCCATTTTGCATGTTTAAGCCTAATATATTCAATTTTCATGCATGTTACGTTACTGACAATCATTTCCCAAAGGATAAAACCGTATTTCAGCTTTCCTGATATTTTGCAAAATCTTTTAAACTTTCAAAATCAAATATTCAAGCGATACACCCACCTTAAAAATTGATGTTTCGCCTCCTAAACGCAGCCTTATCAAGTCACGGCCGTTTAAATTTTTCCATAAAGCAGTTCTTCTTTTGGGACTATATTCCCAGGTGGAGGCATACATTCATTCCATGCTTTTTAATTGAGCTTAAACGCTAAAATTATGTAACTTCTAAAAAAATCTGAATACACATCTTGTACACAATGATGGATTACCTATCCTAAGAACGTTTCAAGTATCAACAAGTTGATTTTAATAGAGAATGAACTGAAACCAGTGATGGTCTAGAAGGTAGGAAGAACATTTTTAATTCACCGTTCCAGTAGTATGCTTTTGAAAATGATTGTCAGTAACGTTACGTGTATGAAAATTGAATTTATTAGGCTCAAACATGCAAAATGGATGGTATGGTCCTTTAAGCCGGGTGTCTGGGCCCCCTTTAGAAGGCCCAATAGAATGTTGTGTTTAATATTAACACATCTTCAGATTAAAAAAAAAAAAAAAAAAAANAAAAAAAAAAAAAAAAAAGCTGACAACATGTAAGCAAAGGCCCACAAATTCAACGCTTTCTTATTAGATGTCTTATTTTAGGAACAACCTTTTTGTTTCTGCACCATTTCTAATCATTGCTGGCGACGTGTCCTCTTCCACGAAACCTTATATCTGTGTTTGCCTGATCAGATAAACATCTGTATCTCCAGCAGCAGCTCCCACAGCCCTCTGCGGCCGTTCCTCTTTTTTCCTTGAGAAGCTCCAGTGTTCTGGCTGAGAGAAAACACGGAGCATTAATAGAAAACAAACACAGCATTCAGATGTGTAGACAATGCTGGGGAGGCCAGGAGATAGTGCTGCACATTCCTTTCCATTTGAGCTGATATGTGGGAGATTCTGCGCTTAATGTAATTACGGGGGAAATGACGGTCTCCTGTGTGCAGAGTGACTGACTGCAGGGATGGACTCTAATACTCCAAAATTGTTACTGTGGGAGTACTGCTAAATGCATTTCCAGGAATTCCAAAGCTCAGGTTTGACAAGTAGTGCATTTCCAGAGACGTTTCACCTCTGAGAGCTTCAGTTAACCAGCCAGACTGCAAATAGATTCTCTGCTGCACAAATACTAATTTATGAATTTTCCAGCAACAAATTATTGCAGGGGGAGCTTCATGACTTCCAGCTCAGCTGTAAAACAGATGTGGGAAAAGCCATGTGGTGCTGTAATGAACAGTTTTCCAGTATCAACTTCTGAGGGAGTTCTGTGATTATGTTTAATATGGAGAAGAAAAATACAATTATTTTAGAATGTTTTGCATTTGTAGTTTAGGAAGGAAACAAGCCCGGTCTCTTGTCATAATGTTCTAAGAGCCCGGTTGACCTTAGCTGACCTCAGCCTTTTTGTGGTGCAAGACAAAATACTGCTGTGCAGCCCTTCTTCCACATTATAAATTTCTCCACCTTAACAAGCTACTAATATCACTACAAGTACACAATGAAAAATGATTCCAAATGTGTTATATTATGATCTTTAAAGCCATACTCCACCCAAAATCTAGCTTTTTGGGATCAAATATCCTCTTCTTCTGGATCTATGTATATCCAAAACTAGGAGGGCACTTGTTAGAGCACATACTGAATGCACACTGAATGTGTGCAGATGTATTAAAAATAAACTACACAGAAACACACAACACACACGAGTGTTACCTCAAAAATGAACATACACACACACAACTCCCCGTCCTTGAACATGGGTGTTTTTTGGTTTTTAATGGAAGCTGCAGCAATTTGAGTGAATTTGGCTTTCTTTTTTAGTATTCCACACCAAAACCACCTTAACATTTTTTTTTTCAAGGCCAAACAGAAAATCAACTTCCACCTGAGGCAGAGGTAAGAATTTAGCTGAATACGGATCTCTTCAGCTAAATTTTTACCTCTGCCAAGGAAGGTTTCTTTTCACCTGTTTCTGTTCCAGAATCTAAAATTCATCGATGAATGTTTTATACAGTATTACCACTATGCAGTATGTTTTACATTAGTTTATATTTTTGTTCAGAGCTACTTTTCCTTTTTTTTTCCCCCTTAGAGTTTAACATTGTTTGGCTTCTTGTTGATGTTTGATTATATCTGCATGTAGCTTAGTTGTTGAATCATTTTTTGTATGACAGAAACTGCAGTCTGCTCTCTCTCTCTCTCTCTCTCTCTCTCTCTCTCTCTGAGTGTGTGTGTGTGTGTGTGTGTGGCATTGAACATCATTCCTAAAGAGCTGCTGACCTCTGAGCATCAGCAAAAGCTTCAGAGAGAGAGTTTACTTTGGACGGAGGTACTTGTAGTGTTTAGAGAGGAGAGGAAGAGTGTGTGGCAGCTTGCCTGAGTTTCAGGCCTTCCTCAGACATGATGTGTGGTCTTCCTCTGTGGGTCAGTGGGTCAGTGAAAGCACCTGAGGCAGAATACAACTCGATTTGGGTGTAAATGCTGTGTCAGATCTTTCAAATAAATGCTCGTACATTCTGAGGGGACAGTCGCTGTCACCAAGCTTGTCAGATAACGATTTCATCCTTACAAAATGTGACCAGCGTCCATCTGTGTAAACACGCTGCAACTTCACGCTTCCTCTTGCTATCTAAACTACTGTATACAATTCAGCCTAAACAATGACACCAGCACAACTGAAGTAACAACATGGGCTCCTCAGTGATAGTTTGTTAGTTTTCCTCAACTTTTGCCTCATCTGTCTGTGCCCAAAGTCTGTAAAGTTGACATTATCCGACGTTCATTCAGCTCTCAAGCTAGTGGAAATGCAGACCGGTTTATTCATTTATTTATTGTTTATTTGGCAGGGTCGATACATACAACATTGCCACGGACAAATGTGGAAAATTCAGTGTATATAAGACATCTAGCTTAAGCTAATTTGCACCCCTTGACCCTGGTCAGGCTTTTAACGGTTGTTCTTAACGGACCGAGCTGAGCACCAGCACCATGTTGATGGAAACAACATACAAGAGTTGCTCCTTAAATTATATGAGATTTTTAATGGCTAGCTGGCACAACAGCCAGTCATTTTTCCATGCCTACCTCTGTCCAGCCTTTGGGGGCGCCATTGCAGCCCAACTAAGTTTGTGAATGATTTAGTAAAAGGGACATATTCTGTTATACATGTTACACTATATACCGTATGGTATGTATATATACTTAGAGTATATTTTGTGATTATATGCACAGAGAATAGGAAACACACGGAATGCAGTAACAGCTTACTCAAACGGTGAATGTCATTTTAAAATACAACTTATTTGTTCATGGCACAAATACAAACCCTCAGGAAAACCTCATTCATACCTGCAGCCAAAACTCACTTCAAGACCACCCAGAAATGGAAACACACAAAACCACCACAGACGTTTAGGCACTGCAGCATTAATGAACTGGCAAAGTGTGTGTGTGTGTGTGTNAAAACCACCACAGACGTTTAGGCACTGCAGCATTAATGAACTGGCAAAGTGTGTGTGTGTGTGTGTGTGTGTGTGATGAGATAACGAGGCAAAAACATCAGAGAAAACAGGTAGAAAAGACAGATGCCATGAAAGAGGAGATATTACAAAAAAAGAAGAAAAGATTAGAAGGAGAGGAGGGCAGGGAGGAGGGAGGTAAAGGTAATAGAAAAGTCCAGGAAGGCTGAAAAGGCAAGGAGAAAAGAGAAATGAGAAGAGGCAAGGGGGAAAGGAAAAAAAGAGTAGAAATGATTCATGAGAAAAAGCTAGAGGAAGGGTGGAGTGAGGAAGGAAAGGAGAGTAGAGGCATGAAAAAGAGAAGAAGAGAAAGTTAAAAAAAAACCAACCGGAGTGTGGAAGGGGAATGGTGCAGGAGGTGAGGAGGATAAGAATGGAAAGGAGGAGTGAAAGTGCTGAGAGTCAGTGTCAAAGGTCAGGAGAGCCAATATGGATCTCCAGCCTCCTGCTTCTATCCTCACTCCATCCTGATGGGAAATCCCGCCATGAAGCCTCTGACCATGAACAAAGGCGAAAAGAGAGATTAAGATATGAAGGAAGAGAGAAGAGGGGAGAGGGGACTGGAGAGGGAAGGATGCGGCCATTCATTATCAGACACAAGTTATCTGACGATGAATAAAAAATAAGACGGATGGTTAAAAAACAAGTGAAGGAAGTTAAGTGGGAGAGAAGTTTAGAGTGAGAATGAAAGAGGAAGACAAGGAAGGCAAAGGGAGGACTGAGCGGAAAGAGGTGTGGAGAAGGTCAGATGGAGGAGGAGAGGTGAGGAAGGATGGAGAAGTGGAAAAGGAAGAAAGGAGGAGAGGAGGAACAGACACACAGACTTTCACTTTTAGCTCTTTTTACATATTTCACTTTGAGCCTAAAAGCAGAGCTTACGGTCCTGCATTACCTGCAGCCCTGGTTGCTATAGCAACATCATCGCATCCAGCTCCACTGCTGTGAAACCAGTGGCCATGAACACCTGAAAGGAGATGGAAGTAATCTAGTTTGAAAAAAAGTTTATTTAGAAATTCTTAATAGTTCATTAAACATTTCACAATTCTAGCTCCCACTGCCCATGAATGCAACTTTAAATTAGCATCAGCAAAGCAGGTTTTACAAACGTCATGTATTACTGCCCTTTTTTTTTTTTTTTANTTTTTTTTTTTTTTTAATGGGGAAGTAATTGAAGCGATGCTGAGGGCTGGATGGCATGTTTGAAGAGAAGAATGGAAAATAGGATTATTGAATTTGAGTTGTTCCGGTGGCTTTGTTTGGATATAAATAAGCAAAAATAAATTAGAATCCGCAACAAAACAACACCAAAAAGGTTATTTGTGATTTAACAAGTCTGTTGTAAGTCAGTTATAAAGTTGATGCAAAAAGATGACAAAGTGATTATTTGGAAAAATGTGTATATATCTCACACCTTAAAAGTCCATGTTTCTCCTGCTAATAGTTATGCAGCCTTATGAAGTCACGGTCATTTAAATTTTTCCATAAATGCGGGTCTTCTTTTGGGACTATATTCCCCGGTGGAGGCATACATTTACTCCACGCTTTTTATTGCACTTAAACGCTAAAATTATGTAACTTCTAAAAAAACCCTGAATACGCGTCTTGTTGGTGATGATGGATTACCTATCCCAAGAACATTTCAAGTATCAACAAGTTGATTTTAACAGCAGAATGAACTGAAGCCAATGGAGGTCTGGAAGGTAGGAAAAACATTTTTAATTCACTGTTCCAGTAGTATGCTTTGGGAAATGATTGTCAGTGACCTTACATGTATGAAAATTGAAAATATTTGGCTCAGACATGCAAAATGGGTGATTTTGTTTAATTGACAAAAACAGCTGTTTTCACCCTCAAATAGTCATTTAAAGTAAACACACTATTTATAGAGCATGACAACTATACATTCTACACACACGCATGCACATACACATGCACATGCACACAGGCATTGTGTGCATGAGTTTTGTGTGTCTCTTAAAGTACTTTAGGTTTTAATTGTGCTGTTTGACTAAGACTCCTCTATGTTTACGCCTCATTAGCATTGAAAGGTTGGATTGAGCGTGGCTCAGGGTGCGACCTGTGGGCAAACAGCAAATTGAGGATTATTAGTCCATTTGCTGATTAGGAAAGTAAACTACAGTTTAAGTGAGTCTGAAGGAGACAGACGTGAGGTGAAAATTAGCCAGCTTCAGTCTGCTGTTTGATCAATTCTAATGATTAATGTATCAAAGGTCCGACTGCTTCCAGTCAGCTCAGAAACAGACCAAATTACCAACACAAATCAAGACTAGTTATCTTAAAAAGAGCATAATAATCTTGTGCAGATGGAGCTTTTCGAAATTTTTAGAGTTTCTTGAATTCCGGTTTTAGCAATGTGTATTTATTTATTTATTTTTTTTGTCTTTTTTATACAAAATGAGAAAAGAGAAGAGCAAATAAAAAGAAATATAGGAAGAAAATCTGAAAAATACACTGCTAAAACCAATAATTTGTCTATTATTGTGCCCCAAAAATATTTCCTTGAAAGAACTTTTAACTTTTTTCTGTGTAGTGAGATAACTTCACCCTGTTTCCAATATAAATTAAGTTTTTCTGTAGAATTTCCTTGAATTTAATTATCTAATTTTGAATTTTCTAAATTTATTTTTTTAAATTCTTATTCTGCCTACAAACAAGACAGTAAAACTTAAGAAAAACTAGTCAGATTCTACAAACTTCATGACACAAGTTGATTTTCACATATAATAAAGAAATATTTTGATATATGTAAATGTATGAGGCTTAACACATTTATCACACATAATCCATATTTTAGCTTCAGATATTTTAGTTTTACATATGACCATATATGTAACTTGTACTGTACATTTTGTCTAGGCAGGGATGATTTGTATTCCCTTAGACAGTGAGATTTTGTGTGTGTGTGTGTGTGTTTATTTGTTTTTTCTGGACTACACTTGAGTTTCTCTTCTTTGTGTGTCTGTCTGTCTTGCTGTGTTGCTCTCCTCTTTGTTTGTCCCTCTCTCTCTCTCTCTCTCCCTCTCTCTCTCACACACACACACACACACGNCTCTTTGTTTGTCCCTCTCTCTCTCTCTCTCTCCCTCTCTCTCTCACACACACACACACACACGCACACACACCTCGGGGATTCAGTCCACATGTGGTTAAGTGTGCGTCTGTCCTCCCTCTCTTCGTCTTGGAGGAGGAAGTGGAGCCGAGCCCTCGGGGCATCGGTGGCTAATGAGCCGGAGGCTGCTCTGCATTTGGCCTGTTTAAAGGGAGAAATGACCTCAGCGCTAACGCTGAAGCCACGTTATCTGTATGAGGAAGCTAGCTGTAGCTGCAGCATCTTTAAAAGGATTTAGTGCAGCGGAGCGTGAAATCCCAGTCTCTTATGCTGGAAAGTCTTATTTAAACAGATGTAAAAACCACATCCACCTGTCCTCCTGTGTATGATGAGCTTATCTACGTATGTATCCCTACAGTGTGTGTTCTCATTCTTTGCATATAAAATAATACGGACAGTATATACAATTTCTAATATGTCTTTCTGTCTGGATGCATCAAATCCTACAGCAGTGAGTTTTGTCCTCAGCTGCACCACTTTTTTCAATGTTTACTTCTATGAGACTAATTCTTCATTTCCTTTCCCTGATGATTCAAGTTTTCTGTTATGTATAATGTCTTTATATGCTCACTATTCTCTGATTTATTGTTTGTATTGCATTTAGGGCAACAATGCAGCCATATACATTATTAAATTAATAGAATTTCATAGTTTGTCAAATATACAGTACATTGTTGTTTAATCGGTTTACCTGCCGAAGAATGCCAAGTGAGGAAATGCTCACACCAGCTGTCAGCAGATGGAAACTTTACGTGCTTGAGTAAATCAACTTATAACATCATAATCTAGGTCTGTTAAGGCTGATTTGTTCCAAAATCGAGTGGTTTGCAACTATGCGAGCGACTTTCAAAAGCAGTCTCTACAACTGGCTGTTTTGGTTCCAGTTACATCACATTTTCTGCACGTTCAGTGCCGAGTCTGCATCCACATTCAGCTTAAACCAGCCTGAACCTGGGCTCTAGTCAGACCCCCTCATCGATCCAAGCGTAAAATATCCTGAGGAATACCTGAAGTGCAGTTTAGTTGTTCATTGTAGTATATTCTTATTTTACATTGCATGCATCAAGAAAAAAACATCAGAAAGCATACTGATGAAGATGTGGAGCAGGCGGGGATGAAGCAGTGAGAAGGAGGGAAGCTGTGACACAGACATCAGCATGTTGCTGTCAGAGTGCTGCCTGTTGTGTCGGCTCGGTGCTGAGAGAAACGGAAACCCCGCTGAGAGGAAAGACCAGTGAATGTCTCATCATGCATATGTGTGTGTGTGTGTGTGTGTGTGTGTGTGTGTGTGTGTGTGTGTGTGTGCTGTTGTAATTCAGCACAGCGTACTCCTACACAGCCTGTTGCTGTCTGTAAGTACAAACAGCACACAGTTACTGAATGATTAAAGCATTGTGTTCCCATGGCTCTAAAATCCATCTTAACATATCTGGTTTGGGCTCATTGTTTTCAATTTTATATATGTATATAAAAAAATCCAGCATTTACTTTAATAATAGAAAATCAATTAACTCCTGTTGTAATCAGACAAAAATAGCATATGCAAACATCATCATAGGAAACCACGGTCCCACCAGCTTCCTTTTTGACTTAAAAAAAAAAAAAAAAAAATTNAAAAAAAAAAAAAAAAATTTATTGCCAGAATAGCAACCAGATGACAGCCAGAATTTAGAACATTGTTTGTGACTGAATTATTGCTGCTAATGATGGGATGGACAAGTTTGTAAATTTTGGAAAAAATATATATCCATGGAAGCGTGTCACTGGAGTAAAGTTTACAGCACATACTTTTGTACATAATGTGTTACACCTGTCTCACCATCGTACATACTTTGCCTCACTTTGGTGTTCTTTGCCTCTCTCTCTCTCTCTCTCTCTCTCTCTCTCTCTCTCTCTCTCTCTCTGGTCAAGGTCAGTGGATTCACAGCAGGACCTCCCATCAGAGGGATAGTGTGAAAATGGAAACAGGAGGGTTCCCGACCTCCACAGTCGTTCCTCTCTAAGCAGCCAGCAGAGCGCCTCCTTCCTCCTATTCCCTTCCTTCTTCGTATATGAATGAGGGCTGAACCACAATCAGGAAGTGACCTCTGGATCATTTAATCTCTCCGATTTTTTCACATGAGCAGGTGAGAACAATGACATTGAAACTTGGGTTTCACCAAGGTGCAATTCAAACTCCAAGCCAAAACCTCCCAATATGTGCAAGAAGATGGATTGTTCCGTCTTAAGGCTTCAGTATTCTTTTTCTTGCATGCCTTGTGCAACATTAGATATCATTATCCTCTTTCCGATGGTCAAATCCCAAAAAATTTCAACAACTTTCCAAATCTGTTGATCCAGTAGGCGCATCACTTCATGACATGGTAGGTACGTTCAAGGAGAGGAGTGAAAGTGTGTGTCATTATCCCTAAATAGAAGATTAATCATGTTGAGTTTGCACAAACACACACAGAAGACACACAATTCCAGGCAACAACTCCCTCTGCTAAAGTGAAATCGGGTGATTCTGAAAAGGTCTGATTTGCTTTCTAAATCAGATATACTAGTTCAGATGAAATATACTGAGGCCTTTACATTGAGCAAAACTTCATGTTTGGAAGGTAGACAATAACATAACAAACTTTATTCACCCCTGCCTATTTTAGCAAAATGGATTTGGGAGTTTATAGGTGGTTAGAGACAATTTAAAGTACAAGTCCCTCAAATCAGTATAAGTACAATATGGCAGTAAATGTATTTAGATACTGTCCTTCTCCTGTCTGCCTTCCTGTCTCCTCCACGTATTTTCTCTGGTTGAACATATGCACACTTACCTGAGTGACAGGACATAATGTGATCTACTCAATCTTTCTTGTTTTACTTATCGTGACGCTCAATCAGAATTTTAACTTTAATGGCGCTACTGATGCAATTTAGATTGTCCCCTAGCTGGAGAATGGCATCTCAGCAGCTTAAGGCATAAACTATGTTGTACATAGACTTGAATCATGCATTTTGTTGTGTGGTTATTTCTCAACACTCTGCTGTCTATCTCCTCCTGGACTCCTCAGTTGTCTCCTTCACCACTTCTCTACCACTTCCCATTATGACCTTCCATATCCATCCATCCCATCTCTCCTGTCTCTGTGCAGCCTTTAAATATGTTTAAAGAGATTCATTCCCTAGACAGCGATGAGATTTCCATCTCTGACAGTCTTATTTTGTCTAAGTTTGAGACCGTAATGAATAATGTCTTCACATGACCTACAAGTGTTGATTGATATATTCTGATCTTGCATAGAAATACTTAACACAGAGATAGTGTTAGGTATCATTTAGATTTTTTTTTTTTTTGCTTTTAAAACTGTTTACTTCACCTGTTCATGTCACTCATGTTACAGTTAGTATGTTTACTAACTGTAAACATACTAAAACTTCAGTTATTGTTGAATTAAGGCAACATTTTTTTTCAAACATCGTAGAAACACAATTAGATTGAAATCGACGTAAATCGGAGTAAGCTTCTAGATTATGTGATTGTAAATCAGTTTTTTTCAGGCCTAAAAATGTTACAATTAATCACAATTCTTTAATCCAGTTTCATAGAAGTTCTTTCTTTTCTTGTCTGTCCAAAAAAATATTCCACAGCTAAGATGATGCCATCATTTGAGGCCAAGCGGATTCCTGCTGAAGCCTTTTTTCATGGAAGAGGTTAAAGTCTGAGGGTCCACATCAGGTGAGTCGTGTGGTGCAGAGCCACAATCATTCAGTAGGAACCTTTGTAACTTCTAAAATATAATCTCTGAGCTCCGATGAATGTAGTTAATTTATCAATTACATTACTTATATGACTATTCTGCAAAAAATATTCCAGCCCTTGGTTCGCTGCTTATGTGTCAAGCTCAGGAACTCTCAATCAACCCTCATATTCTCTGCTATCAAGCAAACATCAGCCATAAGAGTAGGAAGAAGGAGAAGAGGAGTTTGACGTTACTCATATTTATCTCCCCGTGTTGCAGTACTGAATTCTTTGCCATAATCGAATGAGAAAATGAGAAAGCTGTTTTAGGTTAATTAGGGATTTGACCCCATGGAGAATGGGCGACCCAGTTTATCTCCTGTTCTAACAAGCATGTGGCTAAGAGCTGTTTAAAACACCACTTATTTACATTTAGAGTGAATCTTATGGCCTTGGCAACCCTTGACAGGTACTTTATGACTCATACTTAAAAAGAAACAAATGTGTTTAAGTGCTGGCTTTTTAAAAAGTAATTAACCCATTTGTTTGAATGTCACGGTTTGTCAATTTTTTCCTTTTTTATACTCAGTAAAGGTTTGATTAGACATGGTGTCGATTTGTTATCCTCTTAGGAATATCTGTCCATTTCATCTCTCCTCCGTGTCCGGAGGCAAATTTCCATTTCTGCTGCTCGATTGGTGAGTGTGAAATCAGAAAGTTAACGTCAAATTGCTGTGGGACAGAGGCTGTTCCATTTAGAAATGAGTTAAATCAGCTTCCGCTATCTCTCTCACATGCTAATCAATTTGTCCCTGCTTGACACTGAATATTGATGTTTGCAACCACAGCATGTCCATTTTACGCCCATTTGCACACGAACACACACGTTCATACACACACTAAACTGCTTACTGTCACAACCACAATCCCACTTTTATCTACACCTGCTTGTGTTCAGAGCAGGTACGCCTATGCATGTCCTCTTTCTATTATACTGTATTTGTTGATTGATGGTTGATAAAACTCTCGGGACCCCAAGTTTTTAATTGATATGATACAATGACTGGATTAAATTTGTTTTCAAAACGCCACGCGCAGGAGCAATGTGGATTCAGGCTGGTGTATGCTGAATACACATGGAGTGAGCATGCGAGAGTGAACATGCAGAAAATGTGATATCATTTCAGCCATAATGGTCAGCCATGGAGATCGCATTTGAGGATCGCCCGCAAAGTCATGCATCACTTGAAATTTGAAACAACAGCATCCATGTAATGTAAATGCAACTTCATCGATGATCGGTCAAGTGAAGAAAAACAAACATTCTCAACTTTGATGAGCGGCTGGCAAAGGAGATGAGGAAGTACCGGCACCTACATGCTTCCTCCATGAATAACGACTGCCAAATTTCTCCTGCTCCTGAATTTCTCCTGAATTTCTCCTGCCATTTCCTGTCAGGAGAAAGCCCGGACGCTGGTGTCCAAGGAAGATTCCTGCCTCATGAAGTGGAAAACTCTGCACAACCAATATGTGAATGGTACAAAGAAGACCAAACCAAGGAGAGATAACGAGCCTCTTGATGTTGTCCTGGCTCTCAAAATTCATGAAGCACAGAAAAACAGAGAAAAACTGGTTGTCGTCATGTTCGGTCATCATGAAAGCATGAGAACCATGAAAAAGCCCACTGAGACAATACCTGCAGTATCCAGGATTTTTCCTATTTTCTGTTTCTAGAAGCTTTTCTGCTGGTAGGCTACATGCATTAGCCAACATCAGCATTCACAAAAAAACAGGCATATTGAATATTTTTTTATAAGGTTACAGGTGGAGGAAGACAGATGTTTGCCCCTTCCTTTATCGATCCATCGAACCACTGAGATTTTGCTCAGTAGGTTATATGAGGGCAGCATCAATTTCTCGGTTACTTTCTTTGAAGCCATGTTCTCCATGTGCACAATAATTTCAGCTGACATCACTGACCAGTATGACAGATCGCTTTGCTGTGCTGCTCATATGACACAAATCCAACAATAAAAATATCTAACATCATAAAAAACATGTTTAGATGTTCTAGAAAAGATCAGGGGAACAGCACTGAAATGATCAGTAATAGGCTGATCATGTGAGCGTGTTTCCACATAGAAATGTTAATACAAGATTATACACATGTACACAAAAACACATCGGGATCCAACATGTTCTCCCCCTCAAATCTATTATAACACGCTGTTCATCAGCTCTCTGTGCACAGCTGTGTGCCGCTTATGCAATCAGAGGGCTTGAGGCAGGCTTAAGGTTTGTACTAAACTCCCCCCACTCCACTCCCGAGACAAGCAGACCATTGTGGGTCCGCTGAGTGCTCGTAACAGCTGGACCACACGGCAGAGTCTTGGACCCCGACCCTGTGGTGATGACAGGATCAGATTTGGCCAAAAGCCGTCTTATCCTCCGTCCACACATGATAACATGATGGATGAGAGTAAAGACAGGCTATTGTAGTTCACTGGCAGAGGAACACTGTCTGTATTGGGTTACACTTCACAATGCCCACAATTTATGACCACTTTATTAATATATTTGTTTATTGAGAGCCATATTAGCTGCTATCAAGGTAGCTGCTACTCTCGGAGTCCACAGCAAACCCATAGATAGATAGAATACACTTCATTAATCACAAATAGCCTCAGAAAGCCCTAATAATTGTCTAAAAATCACTCAAATAAAATAAAACTAATTAAGAGATAATAAAAAAAACCCAAACACAAATAAATGAGCGCATCAAAAACACATAAATTAAATCAGTTCAATGCCACCTTGCATTTATGCAGGTTATTATTACAAAGGCCAAATATTTATACCCATAACATATTATTCTATAGTTTAGTTCAGATCATGAAGTGTCCAAAAATGAAAATATCTTCATATTGAATTACATAGAAAGATGTATGCAAGAGTTGTAACGGTGCAGTCATAAAAAAGGCATCTCGGATAAATATTGAATATTAAACCCAATATAAGTGTAATACTGTTTCCAAGAATTCTTGGAACAAGCAGATATAAAAACTATCAAACTTTATGACTATGAAGATGTTAAGGTTAGAGAAGACTTGTGGGAAAGTTAACCCATGGAAGAGTGTTGGAATACATAAATAAAGCTGCTTTAGGAAAGATTCTTTGTGAATATCAAACTTCTATCAGCCAAAATTACAAAATGTGGCTGCTTACCACAACATTCAGTCTGCTTACCCAAATGGAATATGCTGTAGAACATGAACACAGAATTTAATTAACTACAAAGTGGCGTTATTTTCATATGAAAGCTACATGTACAAACACACATTTAGTTCACTTAAAGGACCATACCACCCATTTTGCATGTTTGAGCCTAATATATTCAATTTGCATACATGCGATGTTACTGACAATCATTTCCCAAAGCATACTACTGGAACGGTGAATTAAAAATGTTTTTCCCTACCTTCCAGACTGCCATTGGTTCCAGTTCATTCTGGTACGCTATTAAAATTAATTTGTTGATACTTGAAATGTTCTTGGGATAGGTAATCCATCATTGTGAACAAGATGTGTATTCAGGTTNATACTTGAAATGTTCTTGGGATAGGTAATCCATCATTGTGAACAAGATGTGTATTCAGGTTTTTTTAGAAGTTACAAAATTTTAGCATTTACGCACAATAAAAAGCATGGAGTGAATGTACGCCTCCATCGGGGAATATAGTCCCAAAAGAAGACCTGAGTTTATAGAAAAATTTAAATGACTGTGACTTCATAAGGCTGCGTAACTATTAGCAGGAGAAACATGGATTTTTAAGGTGTGTGTATTAGTTGAATATTTGGTTTTGAAAGATTAAGAGATTTTGCAAAATATCAGGAAAGCTGAAATATGGTTTTATCCTTTGGGAAATGATTGTCAGTAACGTAACATGTATGAAAAATGAATATATTAGGCTCAAACATGCACGATTGCTGATATGGTTCTTTAAGTCTCTGCTGAATGTAATAATGAGGATTTCTGTCATAAAGTCTTTTTGGGCCAGAGGGCGTCAAGTAAGCTTTGATTTTATAAAGGAGTATTGTGGAATGATTGTAGTCTTTCCTCACTGTCATTTATTAACCTTTTAAGGTGTGTTTGCCTTAATCATTGTACAGTCAAAGTACAGTCTGCATGTAATCATACTTAGACTATATGCTGTCTTATGCTAACTTCCTGGTTCTTCTTCTACTTTTCCAAACTAACAATTACTGTTTCAACTGTAACTTGTACCTGCGGACCCAAGACCCATAGAACACATGGGTTTACATTTAGATCATCGATTGTAGGCTTTCATGAACTGAAGGTTGAATTACAGTCATCTTATATAACTTAGTGAAGACAGAGAGAGAGATTCATTTAGGTTAAAAACGTCAGAGTATTGCTTTACTGAAATCCCATGTATGTATTTGCTGGCATCAGTGTGGTTGCAGGGCAGATGCAGCAGGTATGAGTAGATACAGTAATATGCATGAAGTAGAGGTGTATGGCACAGACATGTATAATGTATAATGAATGAACAGCTGAGCCGCTGGAGGATGAGGTGAAGTAGATGGGTTTTTTTTTTTTTTTTTTTTTNTTTTTTTTTTTTTTTTTTTGACATATCACATGCTAGAGTGTCATGCATATTTCATTGGGCATGTCTAGTTGGGCCGCTGCTTGCCTAGGGATCCAGACAGATGTTGCATGTGCCTCTGTGTGTGTGTGTGTGTGTGTGTATATATGTGTGTGTGTGTGTGTGTGTGGATACAAATAAGNCTCTGTGTGTGTGTGTGTGTGTGTGTATATATGTGTGTGTGTGTGTGTGTGTGGATACAAATAAGCATCAAAAATATGTTTGTGTGTACCTGGCTGTGAGGTGCAGTGGACCCTGGTCTAAAATCCATCTGCAGCATTGGAAATGATTTCAGGACAGTGGAAGTACAAACGTGTCACTGAAATTTGACATTACTCGAAGTTAAATTATTGGTCTAAAAAAAAAAAAAAAAAAAATTATTGGCCTAATATTTACTGAGGTAAATGCAAAAAATATATATTTTAAAATGTACCATGATATTTCAAAATGAAACACTGCTAAAGATCTTTCCCAAAGCAATGAGATGAGAACTCACCATATGTAATAAGAGTTGATAAAGTTAAAAATGTTGGAAGCTCATCTCCATTATTCAGAAATGTTACTTTACTGATGTTTCTGCTCCTATTTGCTGTCAATCCTTTTAAATTATTGATGCAAGCATAGAAAACACTAGCGACAAACTGTGCTGTCATTAAGTAAAACTGTATTATTTTGACAGCAGGATGAATTAAAAAGGATTTCAAATCTGAGACATGTTTCTGTTGAATGTTGGTTTGATTTAGCACATAATCTTTAGCTTGGAACACAGACTATCCTGACTAAATAGCAGGCACAGTAATATGATGATGAGTATTACCAATTTATCTGTCAGATTTAACATTAGAAGAAAGCTTGAAGCCTAAAAAGACAAAGATAGTACATTTCTGTGTATGTCCTTAGAATATTCATCTACAATCCAGAAATGGTGCAAAGCAGACCATAAAGGCAGATTTTCTAGCATAAAATCACAGGACAACAGGACATCCATCCTTTCATTATGACCACTACCACTTAAAATTTTCTGTCTTTGAATTATATGCTGATTTGCCTCATGCCACTCCAAGAAAGCAAGAAAGCAAGTGATGTGGAAGCAACATTCTTATAAAAACGGATGTAAATAATCCCAGGAGTTGATTTATTTTTCAGTGGAGATCTGTATCCCTTCCTTCTTCTTCTTCAATCACCTGCCTCAGTCTGTTCTTTTACTCCTCATGCATGGACGCTGTTTGATGCCTTTTTCAGTTCGCCGAGTCTATTTGTTTAGCATCGTCTCTCAAACAACATTCCTCCAAAACCCTTATGCATAATCAGCACAGGTGAACTCCTTCTGAGACTCTCAAGAAGTGTTACAGTCCTGTTGTTTTGCTAATCGTGTTCTTCTTGTGACTGATGTTTGAAACCTTATTGGATGAAGGCAATCAAAGTGTGAAGCTGAACAGGGATTTTCCTGTTTATTTACTCACTGAAAGCCCATGCTGTTTCATGATGAAACATATTTTGTATTTTAAGTATATCACTCACTTCCCCTGAAAGCCGTGCACGTCATTGATGGGCCCGTGCCACCTCGTGTAAGCTTTTTAACACATTGCTCATTTTAATTGTTAGCACTGGAGAGTGGCCAAGGTTTCCTTGTGGCGGGATTGCTTTTGGCTGTTTGCAGGACTCTGGGAATTGTTTTTCCAGACTTGGAGAGTNCCCCCTTCTCCTGGAGTCTGAGCCAGGCTGAGAATGGAGCCCTGGGGTGCTCCTTGTTTCCTGTGAATGCACACACACAGCCTCTACCTTGACACACCAGCCACATACACATATAGAATTTAGTAAAATGTTCCAAACCTGACTCCTGACAATTTAATTCACACACAAGTATTCTGCATTAACAACGTACATTCAATGGCAGCTTTCACCAGCAATGCTGAACTGTGACATTCATATAGTGATGTGAAAAGTTCAGGGGGTTCATCGGAAGTGTTTGACTTTACCACCGATATCTGTTTCCTTAAATACCACAGTCACATTTCATCTCACATTGCTCGTCAATTTTGACATTTATATTATTTAACAATGATGATAATTAGCCCTGGACATGCTGTATGTTAATGATGCTACTGCTACATACTTCAAGCTCAGTTAGGAAATGCTTTGATATTGGCATTTGTTATGTGTGTATTGTAAGATGGATGATGGTACCGTCAATCCCACTGAGAATCAACAGTCAACTTTGAAGCTCTAACCAGCTTAGATTACTTATCTCAAGCATGTTTCAAGTCTCCACAAGTTGATTTTTAGTGTACTGGATTGAACTGAAACCACCGGCAGTCTGGAAGGTTGGAAGAACAATTCTAATATGAACTGCTCCAGTAGCATGTTTTAGGAAATGGTTGTATGTATGTGGGTTGTATATATTGGGCTCAAACATGCAAAACCATTGGTATGCTCCTTTAAGTTTCCTCCCCCGTCCTTTTCTGCTCCTGGTAAAACTGAGCCGTCTTGTTGCGGTTCCTCCTTGTGGTCCTGACCTCCTGTGTGTGACTGATGTTTTTATTGGTGTCCTACTGACTCTGCAGTGATGCGCCTATTACAAAGGTCACAAAGGTCCATTATGTCAGCCGCCANCCCCCCCCCCCCCCCCCCATGGTTTGACAGCACAGCTTAGACTACTTTTCCCAAAAGTCCGTCCAAGTTCCACTTACTTGTATTGGAACAAGGACGAACCCAAGCCTCCAGGTCCTTCAGAGGAAAAAAAATATCAGTCCTGGCTTTTAAAAAAAAAAAAAAACNAAAAACCGCATTCACAAGAAATAAGTCATCTCCACCCATCACCCCACCTCCCTCGTACCCCCATTTGCCACAATTTAAATTCGTTCCACCTCATATTTAAACATTCACATGATCCCTTTGCACAAGTTCCAGATTACATGCATGTCAGTGAACAGAGCGTATACCTCTCCACCGTCCAGCTCTGGATCGTCGGCGAGTGGAGAATTACAGAAATATGCTGCAGTAATTGAGTCAAGCAGCTCAGACAGTAGCATTGGTGTAGCGTAACTTAGAGCTTATTATCCGTACTTCTGAGTTATTTATTGTGTAAGCATTTTTGACATGGTCACAACTCATAGATTAGCTTTAGTCAATATCTTGATAATTTGATTTCTCTAATAGCACACACTTTTTCATGACATTAAAAGAGTGAGTTTTCTCTTGAGAAGCCAAGCTTGAGAGTGAAGAATTTTAGGAAAGTTGCAGCTTGACGGCAATTACAAAAAGGTTTAGATCAAAACAGAGACTTCTGGATGATAGCTGGAACCTAAAGCTCTTTGCGAGGGGTCTACTAAATTATTGACATTCTGCATACTTACCATATTTTCACTCTCGCCAAAGATGCCAAATGATGAGGGAAAAACACATTCATCTGTTCCCTAAGTGCTTCAAAGCATCCCAAAGAGGAACCGAGACAAATGGAGCCAAATACAAACACTTGAAAAGAATATGATGATGCGGAAGCCAAATGGTAAGAGGAGGCAGTGAGGGGAGTTTGAAAAGCCACGCTGAGTTGTTAGCGGTGATGACATTCAAGCCAAGACACTGCTCACCAGGATGCGATTTAGAGCACGCACTTCCACCTTCCAAATGATGGCACTTCTAAGAGGTGAAAAATAGATCCCTCTGCTTTCTGTCAGAGTTCACAGACACTTTATTTCCACTGAACCATGAAAAAGGTCTGATTGGTTTAGAAGCTATGAAGCCCATTAAGCTTGGTGTCGGCTTGGTAACGTACTTAACTCAACTCGTTAAAACTGAGTAAAAATTTAGAATATTGAATTTTGTTATGGTAAAAAGGAAACTTTAACCAAAATTTCTGTTAAAGGACCATACCATCCATTTTGCATGTTTGAGCCTAATATATTAAATTTTCATACATGTAATGTTATTGACAATCATTTCCCAAAGCATAAAACCGTATTTCAGCTTTCCTGATATTTTGTAAAATCTCTTAATCTTTCAAAATCAAATATTCAAGTGATACACCCACCTTAAAAATCCATGTTTCTCCTGCTAATAGTTAGACAGCCTTATGAAGCCATGGACATTTAAATTTTTTGATGAACGCAGGTCTTTTGGGACTATATTCCCCGGTGGAGACATACATTCACTCTGCAGTTTTTATTGCGCTTAAACGCTAAAATTACGTAACTTCTAAAAAAACCTGAATATACGTCTTGTTCACAATGATGGACTACCTATCCCAATAAAGTTTCAAGTATCAACAAGTTGACTTTAATAGCGTACCAGAATTAACTGAACCATTGGAGGTCTGGAAGGTAGGAAAAATATTTGTTTAATTTACCGTTCCAGTAGTATGCTTTGGGAAATGATTGTCAGTAACCTTACGGTGTATGAAAATTGAATATATTAGACTCTGAAAATGGCTGGTATGGTCCTTTAAAGGTTCTGAGCTTCATTAGACACTGGTGATCAGATAAGCATCTGTGTCTTTATTATAACAAAAGGGTTTTAGTTGAGATCCACAAAAACAAGTTTTACTTCTTACAGCAAGAAGGTTTGTTGGTTGGCTTTTAGATATGAGATATCTCAAAATCTGCTAAACAGACTTCAATCAAAATTGATTGGAAGTTTAGACATAAGAATGAACTATTCAGTTTTTGGTGTTTATAGTGCAACAATGAGGTAATTTATAAAACCCTTTATATTTTGGTTTATAACTCCTGAACCTTGAAATGTAAAAGCAAAATAGTTTAGAACAAATCTATTAGTATAGTTTATACCAATTTTGATATGTTTTCCATCAAAATGTATCCAAGCTTCACCAGTATTAGCAACTGGTGCATCACATTTGGTTGAGCCTGAAAAAAAGGTATTTATTTGAAGTTCCATGACAGTTTCCAGTAATTAGTTGCTAATCCTTGTAGATGTGTCACATTTGACTTAATATCCCATAACACTTCACTAAATTATCTATTTATGACTCACACATTTAGATGCGTGAAATCATGCACATTATTTGGCATTTCAATCAGTTTAATTGGTTAGAAGTCAGTTGTCTTGAAATTACAAATCCATAACCTTCCCAGACAGGATTTAGGTAGTAGCCAAAAATCATGGCTGCCATCAGCCAGTCGGCATCTACCATAGATTAAGTGTATTTTCATAATTTTTTATTGTGCAGCCTTGGTGGAGGTGTGTGCTATCTTAGTGCTTTTGAGTTAAATTTTGTTTTAAAGTAAACTCAGTCTGACCCATTTGTGGCAAGAAGGGAATAAATTAGCACATCAGTCATGTGGCTCATCTGAGATCATCTTCAAATCGCTTTTATAAAATCAATTTGTCCATCATTTATCACATCCCATCACATTCCATTTTGGGGCAACAGGGAGTCTCGCTGTTTTTTTTTGTTTTGTTTTTTTTTTAGGCTTTCCTGTCACATGTTCAGCTTGAATCCTGATCTAATTCTGATTCTCTGGTTAAATGTACATATAGATCTCGGAGGAATAAACCTATAAGTGAATCCCTGATTACACTGCGTTTTAAGGCCAGTTACTGCTGTAAAACCCTGTTTTCATTGATTAGACTGTTTGACCTCATCCTGGGGGGCTCAGGGAAGAATTCATCCAAACTTTGAAATGAAAACAAACTGGACTGAAGCCAGGCACTGAGCTGGATCCCTGGGAAAACTTTGGTTTCCATGGCTTACTGGGACATACAAATTAAATCGCAGTAGAGAAACAATGACAAAAACTGTTGACATAGACTTCAATAGTTAGGCAAATAAATCCTGACCAGGGTTTGTGGACATCCAGGGAAGAAATATAGCAACACAGAAACATAGACAGTCTAAAACATACATAATAAATACATGTAGACACTATGGTTTCAATTTACTGTACATCAGCGTCCACTCAGAATAGATCTATTCTCATTATTTTGGCCTTCCTGACAAGATTTGCCTATGTGCCTGATTCAGCAGAGCATCCTTTTACTGTTAGTATAAGACAGTATGGTCCTGTGTGGCATGGAATGGACAACCAGAATATCTTAAACAACACACAAGTATTTATATCTTTTGGAAACAAGTAAGAAATCATTTAAAATGCAAATCTGATTGATTGATTGATGCTCTGTTGCTGTTTTTGGGTCATGCTTGGCTGATGTGGCTTGTGTTGTTTGTCTAGCTATTCATGATCAATTAGTGTAACAGGACATCTTGCATCCTGTGATGATTTTATGGATATTCATTCTATTTGTATTTGTTGTATTCTGTGCTGTTGTTAGATTTTTTGTTTGAATGTTTTAATTCTACTTTCGTCTATCAAATTTTGTATTTTAAAATTGTGGTGCTGTGAAATCAGCCGCACTCCAAGTTGTCACTCCTTGTTCCTGCTCTTCCACATCATCTACAGCCAAAACCTCAAACATATGATGTGAAACATGAATTTCTAATGTGTGAAAACATCCTTAATGTGATGGAATAAAGTGTGAAGTAAAAATATTGAAAATTTGCTGTTTCCATCTCAGATGGGAAGATTTGCTGCTTTTCTCTCTTTCATATCATTTTGATTCGAATCCTTTTGGAGTTTTCAACTTTTATTAAGACAAAAGCAGTTTCAAGTCAGCCAATGTCACCGACTTAAAGATTAATAGATGAAACATTACTTACACCTCTTAAGATTCATCAGTGAGTCTAGTGTGCTCAAGTTTGTTTTCTTCTCCTAACTCACTGGTATGTCCAGCTCATTAGAGAGTCCGACAGTGCACTTAAACAATTTATTCGTGTGTGTGTGTGTGTGTGTGTGTGTGTGTGTGCGTGTGTGCAACCATTTCTTTGTGTCTCTGAGAACATGGAAAGATTTGGAATTCCAAGCAGGAGAAAGCTTCGCTCGCTCCCAGTTTATCCTTATTTGCGTTTCAGTGGACATGTAATGTGAAAGGCCTTTTCTTTGGCTCCTCGGTGCCGCATCCACCAGTTACAGCAGTACCAGCCCCGGCTTTGTTATTCCTCTATTTATTTAGCTGCCGGAGTTAAATGGCTTAGTGACAAATTAGAGTGTAACGATAATGACCGCGATAGTTAACAACGCTCACTTCTCATCCAACAGAGGAGGGAATTTCCAATGGTCCTTTTCTCTCTTTCTTATCCTGACGTATTTCACACCGTCTCAATGTGAATGACAATTACTGCCCCCGGAGTGAATGGAAGCGCTGAACTTTGTTTTTTCTTTCTCCTCGGAGTCGAATGTAGCAGTCCAGAAACAGACCGCGGGTAGCGTCAAAGGTGACAATAAGAGGGGAGGTGTTGTTTTGAGGAGCAGGCCGAGTCTGAAAAAAAAAAAAAGGGGTCAAGAATCAAAATGGGAATGACATTTGCCATCAGTGGAAGCCTGCTTTAGACCGGCCATTGATGCCCCCTTTCCCAAAAGCGAGTCTGCGAAGGGGGATATCTGAATTGCAAATTGGCAGCGCACTGGCCCCTTTCACAAGTGGACAGGCGGGCCGGGGCACGGTTCCCACACACCCCATCCGTCATTCCCAACAACCCCCAAACCTTAGTTTGCCCCAATGGCCTCAATTCTAGCTGTGATGGAGGTCGCCTAGCATTCTCCCAGGCCAACTCCCCAGAGCAGGCACACACAGCGGGGGCTTTTGTTCCAGCAGCAAGGCCGGGGGAGGGCCTGGGTCAAGGGGAGGAGACCAACAGCTTTAACAGGCTGTAAGTAAAGGTATAGTCTGCCCCATGCAAGTCCCACTGCACTGAGCTGCATGTTTGTTTGTTTGCTTCCCCTAATCTGTGCCATGTGAAGCACTTTTGTCCACTGGACATGTATAGCTTTCCATTGTTGGTGGCTTTATGGTGAATGAATGTGACTTATTTTAGGAAGAGTCTGTTTGCTCTGGTTTGAATCAGGAAACACATTTTTACAGTATTGCATTTACCAGCTGGTTTGGTTTGGTTTTACACCGGAAAAAAAAAAAAAAAATCCCAATTAAACTATACCAACAAAAGTCATGTGAGAACCATCGCTCAGCTCACTGGTCAGAAATGTCAGGGGGGTCAAGGATATCTGACGGGCATCTTATGTAAAATAGACTTTATAGTTGTAGTTAAGCAACAGCTACATGCAACCTTCTACATGTCAAGATCAATCAATAGATCAATAGATCATCTTGTAGTTTTAGGACAGTTCAGGGTCCGTTGATTTGTTTTACTGGATGCATTTCCATAGGCGCAAACCTCAAGTTTTGCAACTTAAAAATGTTCAACATGTACTCCTATATCACTATATTACACTCTAGAAATGGAAAATAACATATTTCTCCTTACTTCCTTGCACAGGAAAGGAGGGAAAGCGCAGCATTAGGGCAGTAGTGCTGAGACGTAGGACCTGTACTCCGGCTAGTTTTCTTAGCTCCTGTTTCGCAGTTATGACAGATCAGTATTTCTCTCACATTTCTGTTAATTTTACCAACAGATGTTCAACTTCAGCTGCCAAAAACAGCAAGTCAGTTGAAACTGGAAAAATATAGTAAAATAGCTGTAAAATGTGTTTTGAAGATGGGAGCGGCAGGAGAGGACGCCACACTTCAGACCTCATTTTTCTGCAGNAAAATGTGTTTTGAAGATGGGAGCGGCAGGAGAGGACGCCACACTTCAGACCTCATTTTTCTGCAGCATGCATACCTGCAGGCATCTGCCCTTCATTTCCACAAACCAGAGACTTCCTACTAAAATGCTGATGTGGGATTAATGCTTGATATAAATGACTCTCAGGTCTCAGCACTTATGGGGTATGATTCTTAGATCTTCTTATGGAGTGATTACTCCTGTTTCTTGCTTCCTGTAAGGCAGTTTGGGACACTTATTTGTGTATTTATGTCAAATTTGTTTATTAAAGCTTTTAATCTTGACTGAGAAACTGCAATTTTTTTCATTAACTATTTACTAAATGCCAAGTATGTTTCTCTCCTTTAGCTCAGATTAATACGATAACATCTTAATGACATAAACACATAACTTGTGGAAGAAGTTTTTCATAGAGAGCGATGAAAGCAGTTCTGTCTGAGAGCTCACTTTAAATACAACCGTAAATTGTAACGCCATAGTCTGCTTTGTCTGAGCTTTTCATATCAAGAGTTTTATTGCTGGCCTTGACATTGTGAGCAGGGCTCTGTCGAGTGTTGTTGATGGTGAATAGGTTCTGGGTGTTGTGGTTGTAGAGTTCTCATGGTTGCCTTAGCGCATCCCTCCCCCAGCCTGATACATTTAGTTTTTCCTGCACTTTAGGAATTTTAAATGACACATTTATCCAGAGGAGTTTAGAGGAAAATATCTAGAATTTCAAGATCTAGAATTTCTAGATCACCAATGTTACAAGCAAAAATTGAGACATTGATGTTATTTATTTACTTATTTATTTTTTATCCCTGTGGAGAAATAGATCACAGATGCCAGTTAAAGTGTGTTCTTCATGACAGAACAGAAATAAGAATGAACTTTTTATTTTTTTGGATTGTATATTGTTATGATGAAAAGTGTAGCACCAGTAGTAAAGGTGGACAAACGTAGCTGATTCTCTTTGTGCATTGCATCCTGCTAACGTGAACAGGTGATCGTAGGAGACTCTGATTGGATGATTCATTTCATGCAGAAAGTGTAAACATTCTGCATGAAAGTTTCAGAAAATCATTGAGTATGCAACCTAATTCTGCAGAAAGTGTCAGCAGCATCAGCAGCTACTCTACATAAATTTGTCAAAAGCAACAAATAACATAAATCAGCAAAGATAGCACTTTGCTATGGCTCTCTTAAATTCAAAATAAATTTTTATTTACTAGTTTCCAATGCAAATTTGTCTTTTTAAATGTACAATCTGTCATTTAAAAAATCAAAACATGGGATTAGAACTTGTGAACATGCTGTAATTGATATACAGCATTTGACATTTTCTGGTGCTATCAACGGCATGTTTGGAAAAATATAAAAAATAAAGCAATAAAATAATGGTAATATTATTTTCAATTGTGCTTAGTTGCAAACATGGAAAATGCTGACGTTTCATCCTTAAGACAAAATTTTAAATTAGGTGAAATTGACTTAACTCAAATTTTTCTGGTAAAAAACAAATGAAGAAAGAAGACTTCATTTCCTGTGTCGGTGGTTTATCCTCCACTATATCTCTAATTAAAGAAGTGCAGGTGCGACAAACTGTTGTTGTCACCTCCGGATGGTTCTGTGTGAAAAGAGATGCAGTGGGAACAAACAGAAGGGCCGAGGTGAAGAGGTGGAGAGGGTATTTATTTATGTTCCCTCTTCAGACCAGGGACCTGGCGGTTTTATATTGGCCTGTATGAATGCAGGAACTGCTCAGAGGCCTTTTGTTAGTGCTGCTGCCCCGTCTGCGTCTCCGCCTTTATGTTTGGATGCCTTTGAGACGGGACGTGAAGGTATGCGGCTGAGAGAGGGCAAGCCGAGCGATGAATGGCTTTGCGTTCTGAGCTGGTGTGTTTTGAAAGTGTGGAGCGAGTTGTTTTTGGCCCTCAGAGCTGCAGCATACGTGCATTCATTATGAAGTTTGTTTGTTGGGAAGCAGGAGTGAGACGCATGAAGAACTGCAGATAGAGCCTCAGGTACGGCCACGGACAGATGGAGACATCAAATCCCACAGACAGAATTTGCTTTGTCTTTGTAAGCAGCTGTATTTACTGAAGTACTGCGTGTACCGGAGTAGGACTTCATTTCACTCCACAGCATTTATCTGATGTCTGTAGGTAACGGGAGATTATTTGGAGATTTTACATTCAACATGAGATAAATTTATAAAATATCACCAGTTTCCTTCTTTCCTCCTCCTTCTTTCCCTATTTTGTTATTTTTTCATTCCCTTTTTCTCTGTTCCCTCCTTGTTTCCTTATCTCCCTTTTTCCATCTTTCCTCCTTGCTTCTTGTCTTCTATCCTTGTATTTGTTTTTCTTTTCTTTGTTCTTCCTTAATTTTTTCCTTCCTTCCCCATTTCCTTCTTGCCTTGCTTCCTTGTTTTCTCTTTCTTTCCACTTTCTTCCTTCTTTTCTTCTGTCCTTGTATTTTTCCTTAATACTCTGTCCTTTCTGTGCTTCTTCCTCACTTCTTTTGTCTTGCTTCCTTTGTACTTCATTCCATCCTTCCTTATTTACTTCCTAACTTCCCCATTTCTTTCCTTCATTCTGTCATTCTGATCCCAAATACTGACTATATTTTTCAGCTAACAGCAAACAGAAAAAATCAATTCCTCACAATTTAGTTGGAGTACATTTTTCTAGTAGTACTTGTTTACTTTTACTTTTAATGATGAATTTTTCTATTGTGGCATTAATACTCAATGACTTTTTCCGCAACTGTGTAGGAGTAAAATAGTGTTGCATCATATATGAAACACAATGATCTGATAGAACCTAGCAGGAATCATTCCATCATTTCATTTTCACTACCCAAGTCAAACTTCAGCAGAACAATACACAGTAAAACACTCACTTGGAACAGAAAGATAATAAATCTGTTTTCTTTTTTTTTACACTGCACCATAAGTCATACATGGAACGTTTAATTTCCAGTGCAGGAGACTGTGTTTCTCATCAGCAGCTGAAGATTCGCTCAGTAACTCCCTTCATGAATTGACTTGACTCGCATTTGCAACAGAAAAGGAGAAAACATTTCCAGGGAGTTGCACCAGAAAACAGTTTTTACACTAAGTAGGTGAAAATGAGAATTTCAGTACTTGACAAAACGTTGCTCTGGTGTCTCCATTCAGGCTCTGTCAAGCGTTCCTGTCTCTCTGAGCTTCCATGAGACAACTGTTAACGAGTGAACTGATTTCAAAGGCCCTCTGGGTTAGAGAGACTGCATGTCCGGGCATCTGTGAAAAAAAAAAAAAAAANGAAAAAAAAAAAAAAAGTCCCATACTGCTCGCTCTCTCCCTGTCTCCTCCCTCTCTCTTCCTTTGAGCACTGACAGAAATTTTGACAGCAGCAGTAAATTCACTTCTCAGACCTGCTGTGAGGCAGGGGAGCGCAGCAATGGGAAGGCCTTTCCGCACTTCAAGGACCCCAAGCGTCTGCTGGATAGCCTGTCAGAAATACTAAGGCTGATAATAAATTCGTTTTTGCACAGCTGTGGCTGTGAAACGAGCTCAGAGGCACCGGGGTGGAGGAGAGAGCGAGCGGAGACAAATGTATGTGTGGAAATGAGTTGGCCCGACTTTTATGGAGGGAGCCATTGTTAATCCAGCAGTCAATGCTGGGCAAAGAGGGAAATTTATCTCCCTGCTCAGTTTTTCACAATTATAAAGTTCCTTTTTGTTTTTGATTTTAGCTTTCAAAACATTTATAATTGGAGTGGGAGATATATCCTTAAAGGACCGCCCATTTCATACCACCCAGTTTGCATGTTGGAGCCTAATATATTAAATTTTCATACATGTTATGTTACTGACAATCATTTCCCAAAGGATAAAACTGTATTTCAGCTTTCCTGATATTTTGCTAAATCTCTTAATCTTTCAAAATCAAATATTCAAGTGATACACCCACCTTAAAAATCCATGTTTCTCCTGCTAATAGTTACGCAGCCTTATGAAGTCACGGTCCTTTAAATGTTTCCATAAACGCAGGTCTTCTTTTGGGACTGTATTCCCCGATGGAGGCATACATTTACTCCATGCTTTTTATTGCGCTTAAACACTAAAATTATGTAACTTCTAAAAAAAAAAAGTTGAATACATGTCTTGTTGGTGATGATGGATTACCTATCCCAAGAACATTTCAAGTATCAACAAGTTGATTTCAAAAGCGTACCAGAATGAACTGAAACCAATGGCAGTCTGGAGGGTAGGAAAAACATTTTTAGTTCACCGTATGCTTTGGGAAATGATTGTCAGTAACGTTACATGTATGAAAATTAAATATATAAGGCTCAAACATGCAAAATGGATGGTATGGTCCTTTAATGACTAAACGATATCCAATTATGACTAAATGAAGGGAAATATTACCAAAAACAAATGAGTATTTTGGTATTACTTAGGTTGCTATAATGTGGTAATGTTAATGGTATTTATCATGAATTATTTTGACAAGCAATAATGATATTCAAGACGATATTCCCATGTAACACTGAAGAATGTATTGCTGATTGGATAAGTATAGAACATAGGTAAAAATGAATAATTCTAGAAGTAGCACAGTAGAATGTTTACCTTTAGTAAAAGTATGAGGATCATAAATGACGTAATTCCAGCTTTGACTAATTGCAACTTCCCAGTTCCGAGTTACAGTGAATGCAGCATCATTATGTTTATGGGTATTTACCTTCACATTTAGTTTGTCTCTGCGTCTGTGTCAACGAGAGAAATTTCTGCACAGTTATTGTACTCTGCAAATAAATTGATTCTGGAAAAGCTTGTTGATATGAACTTTTTTTCTCTTTTCAAATATGAAAGTGTTCATGTTCAATAGGACTTTATACAAATACACTTCTGAGGCATGTTATCCCCGGTATATTTCAAGACGTCTCCTCACATCCTCACAATGTCTCTCATTCCTTTTCCTCTGTGTTTTCCTGTGATCCGCCTCTCACAGTGGAAAGGTGAAACGTGTCCCTTTGCAGTTTCCCTCATCTGAAGCTGTTATTTCCTTTCTTATCACACAAGTGCAACAAGATCTATGAGAAATCTGCTCTCCTGGTATCTGCCCCCTCTCTCCATCGCCCACTCGCTCTCCCGCGATTCCCTCACCACCTCCCGCTTGCTCCTCCAACCCCCCCCTCCATTTGCTTTGAGTGCACTGCAGACTGAGCATTAAGTTGGAGTCTGAGTTATGTATAGAAATGTGTCTGTTCCATTCTTTTCCATCACCTCACCCTGCAGGTCAGGGAAGTTTCCAGGACCTCCTCATGAGGGTCCCATGGGGGATACCTGGTGTTTGAAGCCGTATGCCAAACTGAGAGAGAAGGGGTACAAAGGGAGATCAGCATCTGATTTTGTCATATCTGATTTTTTTCATTAGTTTATCACTACATGTTGTTTCTTATTATTTTACATATATATGTTCTTATTTTTCCACATATTTTATATTATTCATATGTCTATGATGTAAGGGAAGCTCAGGATGGTCAAAGCGAGACATCAGAGACTTCAGGCGAAACATTGAATTTTAAGGTGGATGTATCACCTGAACATTCAATTTTGAAAGATTAGGGTGATTTGGAAAAATATCACAAAAACTAAAATACAGTTTTATGTTTGGAAAATGGTTGTCAGCAACATGTATAATTAAATAGTATTTATTAGGCTCAAACATGTAAAAACTTTATCCTTTTTTATTCTAAGGACAAGTAGACAGCGCGGAGTTAGGCCTGATTTTAGGCCCAATTTTAACCCCAGTTTAGCAGCTATCAGTTGATACTCAGTTGGGTCAAATTTCAACCTGATCAGCTTCGTTTGTCGTAAGCTATGATTTAGCGAGGTGATCACATTGATTTCTGATGTCACAAATTTAGGTCAGCTGTTTCACAGTTTGAGACCAGCCGATTCTTTGAAGTCATGATTGGTTTTCAGTAAATGCATTGCAAACCTACCTGAAAGCAAATTTGTGTGCCAGCTATTGTGTGTACACACCCATGTTGTTTTGAGTGGAATAAAACTTTATTGGAAATCGTTAACAGATAAAACTGTTAAGTGTGAGGACACATCATGGCATGTTAGTTGAGCCGAATGTTAAGAGCACAGAAATTGCAGATTAGGTATTCAGAGCAGGCAATTCAAACTACAGATTGAGTTGATGCATATGCACAAGATTACTTATATCATACGGTACCTACTTGGTATGATGTTGACTAATTGCTGGATAAATGCTTCTTAAATATCTGTAACAGTTACTGTTGGAATGAAAAGCTTTTTTTTTTTTTTTTTTAANTTTTTTTTTTTTTTTTTTAAGTGCTTTAAGTTCTGCGTATCTGCTAACACATATGAAGCTTTGTTTCAGTTTTCATTCCACAGAAGCTTTAAATAGCAGAACTGAAAACAGTTAACACCCAGTGAATATTTCTGACATGGGTTAGATATCACAGTCAGACTCAGGAACATCAGAAAATGATTTCCATGTGGGATGGAGATGTGGTCTAACATTTCTTTAATGTAATCTGAAATTTCATTACTTGAAGTTGCTTGATAGCTTTGAGATGAGATCAAATAGCTTAGATAAGAAAGCTATTTGAGACTCTCGCTGCATCGCTGGCATTTTATTCTTCATTCTGTCAGTTTACTCTGTGTACATACATTAATGATTTGTGTAATATGTTTTGTGTATCACTGTCGATTTCAAGGAATAAAAATGTTTGAATTAGGTTGAAAATTAGGTTAATCTATGCTGTGTTTTGGCAGAATGAATACTTGTCACAACTCATCATCAGTGTCCAATCTCCTTTTCCCCATTAGATTTTTTGTTTTTTTTTTTTCTTTTTTTGAGTTCCTCCAGCAGGTTTTGAAAGGATTTAAAGATTTCTCAGNTTTTTTTTTTTTCTTTTTTTGAGTTCCTCCAGCAGGTTTTGAAAGGATTTAAAGATTTCTCAGCAGGTAATCCATCAGTTGAGGAAAACACAATGAAAATCAATTGGCCTCCTGAAGAGTTAGACAGATGTTTTATAAGTGTGTTGTCTAAGAATATGAATTCAATTGATTTGTTGATGTGGTGAATTCAATTGATTTTTTGTTTTTAACAGCGGAATATAGACACATAATTTTGTGAGACATTTTGTTAAAAAATCACTTGCACTGTACGCTGCGCCGTCTGTGCTCCACATAGCTGCTCTGTTTTCTATTGGACCACTGCACATCCTGGCAGCCGCACAGCTTCAAGCCCAAATAATGGAGTGTGTGTTTGTACTGGAAATCTACCCTTTTCAAGTTCACATGCGTCTTTTTCCACGTCACCCTTAGACCCACAAGGCGACAGTTTCTTTTGGCTGCACATGCTGACGCTAAGCGTGCAAGCAGGAGAGCAGCGTGCAGCCAGAGCATAACCACCTTCCACTGTGGGCCAATTTGCATGAATACTCTTGCAGGAAAGCGCCGGTGCTTATGTTGGCTGAAACCGTGGCTCTAGTTCAACAGACTTGACCTTTTCAGACCAACAACCAACCAACAAAGTGAGTAAGGAAAGGAAATGATGATTAAAGAGGGAGTAGAGATATTCTGTTGGCTGTTTAAAGAAGCTTTGAATGAGTCACCAGCTGTACACTTCAGTCTGGAAGCAAATGAGTGGTAGTGAAAACTGTCAGTACTAAACACTAATATTCGCTTCTACTCGGTACAATTACATATATACACTCTCTTCTTTGATTAAGGCAAAATGCTTAAAAAAAAGCAATATACATGGACAGAATTAATACTGTTCCACTGTTCACTTAACATACATGAAATGCTTTTTAGTCAAAGCATAAGGGAGAGTCTGTCAGGTGGGAAAATGCATTTGCTTTCAGGTAAGGCAGAAGATTACAGTACATCCTGATGTCCATCTTTTCTGTTTGTAAAACTGAAAAGATGTAGTCTAAAATTCTGTGTGAAATCAAGCTAAAACAAAGGTCAGATACCAGGTTTTTACCTGACAATAGCAATATTTTATGAGTTTATCTGTTATAAATTCATCTGCAAACTATAACTAAAGCCATCAGACATGTACTTCAGTAAGAACATCTCTCTCTCTGAAATGTCTTGGAGACAGAACGCACTGGAAAAATTGTTACTTTCCACCTCTTTGTCACAGTTTTCATGAATAATACAAATTAGCTTTGCTTTGGCAGGACAAAGAAAGTAAAACTGGATCCTCTATTAAAAAGCCCGTTTGTCACAGTTAAACTGAAAGCTATTTGTATCTCTTTGCATGGAGAGCGCTGTTATTCCCTATAGAGCCGTAACGTGTGAGTATAGTGCACGCGTGAAAGTGATGTGTGTATGATTAGTAGGCGTAATGTGAATGTCAAACCTGTGGTGACTTTTACAAGCCAAGAGTCACTGCTGCTAATAATTAAGTTCCATTTTTACCTTTGTTTATCTAAGTTTTTCTCAGCATGGAGTGTGTGCTGTTTTTCAGCAACGCCAGCTTCAGCTCAACACATTATATACGTGTCACACTTCAACACATACTATGGCTACTGAACAATAGCAGCTGTCACAGGTTTGTGTCTTGCTCAAGGGTAATTCGATAGGGCAGAAGTTGATGAGTATCATTATCTGTGTCTATTCAGATTTACCAGACAGCTGTGTACTTCTGGATTTTTTTTCTTTGATTGATCTCTGATTGGAGAATTTGGATGTATATGTGACTAGTGTGAATGTCAGACCCACGGAGATGAAGGTCAGCCATGGCCCATTGTTGCTATTTGGAGTTTAAATTCAAAAGGTGATAAGATCTTTGATAGGACTGTTGATCAGTACCAACAACTTTGTCTTTATGTGACCTCAGTTCACATTGATATCAGCTGTGCCTGTAAGATGCAACAAGAATACCTTGACATATTTTCATCTCCATTCTGTGTTGCCGTTATTGATAGTTGACATTACATTTTTTAGCCAAAACTGTTGCACAGAAAAATTAAAGCAAACTTTTAAATCTTTAGGTCTGAAGAAACCAAACATTCTAAAGACTGGAAAAGGCAAAAAAAAAATAAAATAAAATAAAAGTTGCTTTATCCATGGTGGTCTAAGCCTTTGAAACTTCAATCGATGACTCAGTGCACATCAAAACATCCTGCATGTACCTGCAGTGCATTCATACACAAACAACGGTCTGACCTGGCAGCTTCAGCTCCTCTCTGTGGTTTGGCCGAGGTCCTATCTGACAGCGACAAATGCTCCTGTTACAGACACGAGTCTGTTTGTGACTGTACAAACATCGAGCATTGCGTTGCAGGGAGCTGCACCCTTGGAGAGGCAACGCATGTCTGAACAATAGCTGTCACACTTAAGCTAGCTGTCACAGGTATTCATCTTTCCTTTCAAATATCCTTTAATCTTTTCTCTTTCTTCACTGACTCAAGAGTCAGGTTTATTATTTAACACTTTATTGCAGCAATAATGATGTCGCCAAATCTGACTGTGTTCTCAGAAGAGACACGACAAGGTGTCAGGTGAACGTCAATCAGTTTCTGTTAGCGGACATAAAAAATTATAGTCAAAAAACAAAGGGCATTAAGACAAAAGACAGTCTTCTGTGTGAGTTCAGATTATCAGATTCTAATGATCAGATGATTTATCTCTGTGTTCTGGGGATAGTTTTGTTCAAAATGGGCATGTTTGGTGTCGTAATGGTATTTTTTACATGGCTGCTATTTTACATCAGCATAATAAATGCTGGCCTGTAGTCAAACCAATTCCATTCAATATATATACCACAAATGCAGATCTGGGTGTGCAGCAGTTCTTGTTTGATTATTTGGTTTTTGGAACACTTGTGACACTGCTGCCTGCTGACGTGTCACAGAACAGATAAGATTATTTCTGCTTCCAGAGCTGCTCTGTCTGTGAGAAATGACTATACCAATACGTAAAACTGCTTATAGCCCAGTCTTATGATGCCACATAAGTACCAACAGAAAAAATCTATTTAAAACATAAATAAATGAAGTATACTAATGCTGTTGTGTACTGGCTGTAGGCTTAGCAGTATGCAGAATGTCTGCTGAATAGGCCTCATTCATCATCGTCAGAACGAAGAGCTTTATCAGAGTTATTTATGGCGCCTGTCTGATGACATCTTTATGCAGTGCAGGGAATTTTCTGGGAGGGACAGCCGTGTTCACTTTCCTTATGGAGATGTCAGCGGGGGAGGGCACACACACGCACACACACACACACAGAGGTTAGACTGTGCTGTTGACAGCTGCTGTGTGTGTTGTGTGTGTATGTGTGTGTGTGTGAAAACCACTCGTGCTATGTTTTTAAGCATACTGCTGTCATAAATACAGTAATTGTGCTGCGTACATTCCTGCAGGCATACTTATTTTTACTAACATGCTCAACTGTATATATGCATTTAAATGTGTGTGATTGTGTGCTTGTGTGTGTGTGTGTGTGTGTGTGTGTGTGTGTGTGTTGTGATGGGCTGATGTGTGTTAGTGTGTATGTCTCCAAATCAGCTTGTGCATGTGTTCACACTAAGAAAAGCCGTGGTGTGGTCACTTAACAGCTGTTTTGAATTTTAGAACTGAAATATCTCAGCTTTCCAAACTTCTCCTCAGGACATTTTTCACCTTTTTCTTTTAAAGTTACATAGGCAAAATAATATTTAATTGTAGTTATGTGTATTTGAACTGGGTTGGGGTTAAACTGTGGAGCATATGGAAAATAGGCCGATAGAATATTTGTATAAATGTCCATCATACCCTTTACTGCTGATTCATACTCTACAATTTGACATTTTCATATCTGATGTCTGGTGAGTCTTTCTTTGGGGAATAAATATACTCCCAGCAGTAACCAAGATACACCAAGATACTTTCTTAAGATGGAATTATGCTTTCTGCAGACAAACACATAGCAATAGTTGGCAGCAGTAATGTGCCGCACAATGTAGCATTGCTCCAGTTAAAGAAGAGGAAAAGAAGATGACGAACCAATGCAAAGCTACTAACTAATGCAAAGCTACTAGCTAATGAAAGCTACTAGCAAATCAAAGCTACTAACTAATGCAAAGCTACTAGCTAATCAAAGCTTCTAGCTAATCAACGCTTCTAGCTAATCAAAGCTACTAGTTAATGCAAAGCTACTAATCAAAGCTACTAGTTAATGCAAAGCTACTAGCTAATCAAAGCTTCTTGCTAATCAAAGCTGCTAGTTCATGCAAAGCTACTAGCAAATCAAAGCTACTAAATAATGCAAAGCTACTAGCTAATGCAAAGCTACTAGCAAGTCAAAGCTATTAAATAATGCAAAGCTACGAGCTAATGCAAAGCTACTAGCTAATCAAAGCTACTAGTTAATCAAAGCTACTAGTTAATGCAAAGCAAAATTTGAATCCTGGATTGTTTACGTCTGTTTTCGCGTGCGAACATTGTTAAAACAATGAACACCGAGAAAACTGTACTTATTTGAAGTAAACTTCCCAGGGTTCCAGTAAGTTTAGGGAAAGATTATTACTTATGGATATGGTTACATTAAAATGTTTACACTTACCTACTCAAATCTCTTTAAATGCTCATCCATGCTCATTGATCTTCTGCACCACGTTATGCTATAAGAACATCATTTCTTCCCGAATTGGCACAAAATGTTGCCACTGATCGTAAAGTGCTGTGGCTAATTAGTTGCATATGAACATTGTTTAGGAGACAGGTTTGGTATTTATGTATATAATGTACACTATACACGGTGTTGTTTTTGTATATATGAAGTATGTGTGAAGTGAGTGTGTGTTCAGACTCTTAGTTTGTCTGTGTGAGAGCAGGGTGACTTTTAAGGGGTCTGGAGGGTTTTCCAGTGGGGGTGATGGAGGGGTTCGGCCACAGTGGGAGGAGAGAGGTGGATGAGGGGGGTGCAGGATGTCAGGGAGGTCTACTTGGCCATGAAATTAAAAAGAAAATGCAAGCTGATACAAGGAAAATAAACAGAGAGAAGGGCCTCCCTGGTTTGGTTTAAACAGCCGGGGTGATTATTGAATTCTGTTGATTGTTTCCTGGCTCCTAATCTTAAAACAGAAGATTACCAGACAACTCAGCTGCCCATGCTTTTAGAAAAAAACAAAACAAAAACTGCTCAATTAAATTCTCAATTAAACACATGCGTTGTTGTACTTATGAAAATAAAAGTCATTTTAAGAGGGAAAAGGAGTCATACTTTCAGAACAGCGATGTGTATTCTTTTTTTGTGTTTTTCCAAATTGAAGTATAAGTGTTTTCATGCCGTTATTCAGTCTTCAGGAGCAAAACCAACAATTTCATGCTGACATATTTTCACAAGACAGCTTTTACTCCCGAATCGCACAGTAACAGCTTTTATCCATCAAGTCAGAGCAAACATGATTGATACTGCAAGTAGCCATGATAAACAATTTTGTAATTGAGCAGAACAGGATAATGACGTTCACCGTATTGGGTATTTCCTGTTCAACTCATTCAGTGACCTCTGACCCCCTGCAGTCATTCCCATGCTCCCTGTGTGGTGCTGAGCACTCAGTGATCCTAGGTGCCTCACATTAGATATTTGTAGCTTTATTCACATATGCTGTAAGTACAAAAAAAAATAATAATAATTTCTTATTTTATATAGTTATATGAATATGCATATAACTATATAAAATAAATAGTTATATGAACAGTGCATTGGGATATGCAGATACAAAAACAGTTTCATTACCTATTCAATGTCATATTTGAGAAACAGTTAGAAGTATTTTAATGTACATGTTTCTTTGACCTGTTGAACCATACTGGGTTTTGTGTCCCAAAATATTTTAGATCTTCATTCCACCTTTAAAAAAAAGACCTACAATGATTAAAAATAAATGATCATTTTTATGATAATTTTGTTTGCTACTGTAAAAACTGAGCAAATCATGAGTCGGAGTTTGTGCATCTCAAACAGGCAGCAATTTGACAGTGAGACAACATGGAAATTGAACTCATGCTGAGAACTTTAAGAACTTTTCTGCTGCGAGCAAAGACCAAAATCCTGTAAGCAGCTCATATAATCATTGTTTTTACATGCTAAAGTTTCACATTGCTGATTCCCTCTGCTCCACAGAAAAATAAATTAAGCTGTTTCATAAGGTGTAACTTTATTCCTTTAGCCAAACAAACACGGCAGTCAGACCTGCCATGCAATCAGAGCCTGTGAGCACAACTTGGAAAGGACTACCTGCCGTCTGCTTCCACTTAAGTCCCAAAAGCATTTGCTGTAGCTTTCCTCCATATGTGACCCAACCATTGTGATTTTAGTCACTCATATTCAAAAAACATGGAGTTTCACAATGTCATGAAACTGTAATTCTCCACCTGTCCACTATCCGTCACCCCTGAGTTCCCCTCATCTGCTCACCTGACACACTTACCTGCTCCCGATTCCCTAATCAGCCCTCAGTCTACATATACCAGCCAGTTTCCTTTCTTCCAGATTGTTGTTGATGCCAGTTTGTTTGCTTCAGCCTTTCTGATTTGTCTTCCTGTTTTTTCCTGCATGCCCCCTTTGGAATTGTTTGCTAGACTTGGGCTTTTAAAGACTGTTTCACCTTTGAAAACATGCGTTCTGTCTGCATTTCACTCCTTTACCTATTGGCACCTGTGAAACCCAAATTGCTTTACTATAAATATCAAGGCCAAGCTAAAAGTATACACAAAGATGATTGCATAATATAAGCTATTTGGAGTAATTTTAGAGTGGAATTTCTTTCCTTCCAAACAGAGAGTGGAACTCTGCTTACATGCATACACTCTATGCCATATCAATGTACAGTGCAAAAAGTCCTGATGCTTATTACCAAACTGTGTTTATGTGCTAAAAGAGACAGAATTTCCCTGTTACTAAAGCCGATTCTGAAGCACGAGTTCATCTACACAAGGCATCTTGTAGAATCAGAGCGTAAATGCGAAGCAGTTTGATTTAGCTATATCAAAATTTCGACTTTATTCTCGAAATATCGTCTTTATTCTCGAAATTTTGACTTTTTTCTCAAAAGCAAAATAAAAAATATCCTCCTTCTTTTCTTTTTCTTTTTCTCTGATGTGGCCTTAATACTCTGTCATAACAAGGACTTAAGCAGAAGTGGTATCATAGGTTTTAAAGTTTTTGATTGCACTGAAAGCAGGGCACGGTGATGGAACCACATTGCCTAGAAAATCTATGAAATATGTTGGCACCAACATCTGTAAGTGAAACAGGAAATTATCAATCTAGAACCAAAACAACTCCTCCTTTATGACTAAAACCTGTATTTATACCGTTACATGACTATTACAACCTGAAGCCAGTACTGTAGGTAAAAACATGGTTACAATTAAATTACAGCCATCCATTATGAATTGACAAGCACACAAGTATTTCCAGTATTTCAGTAATGGGACAGCACTGTAGCCTAAACACACTCAACAGCTTGTGATAAACATCACAGGACACTTACATAGCTGGAAAATTAATGAATAAAGCTTTTTCCTAAAACAAGTTTGTAGTCATCCTTTAGTAAGGTGCCACTGCTGTGGGATGCCGAAATCGTATGAATGTAAAAGAAAGCGGTGCTGAAAAGGAGCACGGATGGGCAGCAGACCCTCATGGAAAAATAAACTTTAATAGTGATGTATCAGGATTGTGAAAAATGGGTTTGTTAATAATATTGTGAGTATAGCAATGCGCTTTTTCAACGACCCACAATATCAGAAGAAATGTATTTTTGTTGGCAAATACCGCAGTTCAGTTCTGCAATATAAAAATTCCAATAAACTCTCCACCCTCAACATGTTCACAGGGTTCTACTGTGCATGACGACCATGTCTGCAGATCTTTTCTTTTCTTTTTTGGATATTTATGTTTCTTAGAGGGGGGATTGTATGTGGGTTGTAATTGAGTGATATAACTCTCATAGTTTGGCGTTTTGTGTAGCGTAGTTCAGCTGACACCCAGGAATGAATGAATCCTGGAAGAGTCAACAGCTCCACCATGCAGGTGTGGATGACTTCACGTTACTTCCTTTATTTTCTGTGTTTCAGTCTGATCACTCAAATTACCAGAGGCATAAATAAGTTTGAAAGAAGAAAAAATAAATGTTGTAGTGGAAGAGGTTAGTTCAGTCATCAAGGGTTCGTTTTCTGCATGATGATGTTTTAATTAGACTTGGCGAGTGAACTGCCTCACTTGGCGTTTGAATCGACTCCTTCGCATCAGCAGGAACAGAGAGTGAGCTGATTCATGATGAGTGCTTCTTACTTTTGGTGACTTATAAATGAAAGAAATTCAATAACTTTGCTTTCTTTTACAAAAACCCCACCCCCTAATAGAACAGCACATTCTAACATGACAAACTGAGATGCCAGTTTGTTGAACTCTAACCCCTGACTCAGATAAGCTAGTCTACGCAAGGAAGCGTTGCAGTTGGTTACTTGAGTGAGATGGAATCAGTGGAAATTCTACTCACTGAGACACAAATACTTAGAAATTCTCCATTAATAGCCTATCATCATCTTCTTTGGATCAATATCTAGAGCCAGGCTTGGTTGCACCTATTGATAGCTCATCATAAGATACACGCCCTTTATTACGAAGATTAGTGTTTTTGTTTTTGATAAATAGGCAGAAATGTTGACAAATGTCCCATCTTGTAATATTAAAGACAGTGGGGAGGAAAAATGGATCCTGAACAGGTCTGCCACAAAATCCAATCAACTCTTCCTTCACCCAAGTCACATCTATCTATAAATTTTTTTTTATCAAAATACTGTCATTTCAGATCTTTCTGACTGATAAACAGGCAGACAAATGTAGGTGAAAATATGGTTTAAAAAAATGCCTGCAGCTTGTCTAGCTCTCTAATCTAAAGGATCCATGTTATAGTATGTAAAGAGAGACATACTGTCTGAACGCAGAATGATTGAAAGTGTGCACATAACGCCTTTAAATCCATCGCATGCATGTGTATTCATAGCATGCATGTGTTCACACGTGCACAGGAAGCCTCCGTGCAGGCTGTGACTCCACAGAGCTTTCTCTGCAGAAGACGACGTGCAGTCCTCTGCTTGATGGCTGGCATATGTGGCCTGAGTTTCCCACTTGCACCATGACACAAGAATTCACACTCCACTTCCACCGAGCTTTGCCATCGACAGCTGCACTTTTAACAAGAGCTCAGAGATTCAATTACTGGCCCGTTTTTGCTCTGAAACTTCATCAGCTGAAACACAGGAAATTGCCTCTCATGGTGTAAAGGTGGTAACTGGATTGCTGGACTCTGAGGGAAAATGTACACACATTGTTCTTGTGTGCTTTTGATTATATTGTGAATTGTTGGCAGATTGCATAATGGCAAGTTTGGAGGCGTATCCAAGCTCCACTGGGTACAGTTTCGGCAGAAAGTGGATTCTGGTGGAGTTTGTGTGTTTTAGATACAGTGTTGGAGTTTTTTGTCAGTCAGTGAGAGAAGGTTTTCGGTCACTGGGGCAATGAGCAAGACATTTTTGGCAGTTTTTACTATAAAGAAGTGAGCACAGGAGGATTTAAATCATATTGTTTTAGTTTCAGTCTGGCCTCTTTCTCTCTTTCAGTCTCATTTTTCTGTTTTTCCCTCCTTCCCTCTCTTTGCATGGTTATACATCAGGCTAAACTGGTCGAGTTCCCACTCCTGTCACTCCATTACCCTAACATAATAAGTCTGACAGCTTGAATATTCGTGACACCGCAGCTTTGGCAACCGATTAGGACACTGAATGACAGTGAAAACGCTTCAATAACATTTTTCATGGAATTTAAGTTGTTAGGCTCTCTGTCATGAATTGATTTCTGTAAAAATATTTTCTTCAGCTGGCATTTCTCTGTTTATAAATGCTCATTCCTGTGACAGAGGAAAGTTTCCTGCTTTCTCATGTATTTATTTGCTAATAATTTTTGTGATGTAGAAATTTGGCTTATTTTATTCTTCTCTGCAAAAACCAAACAGCAGGAAAAGCCCTTTTGTTTGTTTTGAAGGTTAAAATTCCTAATTGAGCTTCCATAGCAATATTAATCATCCCAACAAATGGTACTGACCACTTTATACAAGCAAATAATGAGACAGGAAGTGGAAAGTCATGTTTTTGGCTTTGTATGGTGCTCTCACTATGAATTAATCACTCTGGATGAGGTTGTGAGGTAGAGCCTGATAGGTAAATGTAAAGAGGTTCTGGATTCATAGGTGATACATTTTTTTTTTTTTTTTTCCTGGGAAAGGGTTGGGACCTCCTTATGCAACTATCTGCCTTTTCTCTAGCTTTGACAATTTATTGGCAAGCAGCAGCTGCTTGAGCGAATGAAACTCTTTGGGCACACGCTTCTTTATTCTGTGAGAGGAAGTGCATCAACTTATTGATTTCCTTTTCCACTTTGACCTCACACGCCGTACGGCTGAGTCACTCTTTGGGTAAGTTTCGACGTGGATGTTTGGATGTTTTATTCATTCATAATAACTTCTACAATCCATTTTTTGTTGGGCTATATGCAGTTAAAGAGGGAGATGAAGAATAAAAAAGTCTAACTTACACTAATCGCATTCTTTCAGGCTTGAGAACATCAAAAATTAAATACTTATGAACTGTTAATGAATAGTTTCAAAAACAACCCACAAGCAACTGAAATTTTGGAGGTTGTACAACATTAAGAGTCAAAAAGAGTTATTTCAGAATGTAACATTAGTATTTTCAGACTATAAAAACTTCTGCATGGAACATGAACACTTTCTGCAGACGTGTCTCTGCAAAAGTCGTCAGTAGCTGCTGCCGAGAAGACACGAGTGCAGAGGCTGCAAAGCTTTCATTTCCAGCACACATATCATGGTGTCAGTGCACAAAGCCAGAGGAAAACCCTTCCTCGGACCATCCAGGAAAACAGAAGAGCCTTCACTCTCTCTAGACCAAAATAAATAACCATAGAACCTCTTCGAAGCACATTCCTTTCCCTGGAAAAGAGCCTTAATTTTCCCCTGGACGTGGGGCTGCTGTGTCTGTTGCGGAGTGTTTTCTGCCATTTGGGAGCCATTGAGTGGTGTGATTGAGTGTTGGATGGGCTCATCTTGATTACTTAGCTTGAACCTTCCTCTGGGATCAGGACGTTTCCCACCAATCAATCATCATCTATCGTCACTCTTTCATCAGATTGGCTGCTTCCTCTTCCTGCTCTCTCTTCTTGTTTGGTTGCTTTGCTACCACAAATGCAAAGGTGATCCACGAAAGTCAAGAACTTATCTCCTCCAAATGAAGTTATTCAACAGGATATCTCAAAAACATATTCAAAGGAATCTGAATCCAGATGCAGAAAGAACATTTAGCATCAATTTGTAATATTTAAATAACACAAGTAGAGGACTGTATAGACTTTATTAGATTTGATTTCAGATTTGTAATATATTTTAGCTGAAATTGAGGATTATGTTTCTTTATATAGACATAAATATAGAATCCTACCAACACACTTATGAACTCAAAAATACATGGTATAAAAACAAGGTCAGTTAAAAATAAAAGGCTGAGAAGTAGGGCGACTCGACATCCTGCTCTAACTGGGACAGTCCCAGTTTTCAGGCATTTGTCCTGGCGTCCACACAGAGATGCTCTTTGTCTCTGTAATTAGACTGAAATTCAGTTTTGATTATCTGGCAATAAATCATTAGAAGTGATCTTTGTCACGAAGACAGAATTAAGGCTATCAGATGATAGACAGATTAGATCACCGTTCTAACAGGAAAAGAAATGCACTCTGTCTCTTATGGTCTCATTCTTTGTTTTCTCACACTGGCCTTTAATGCAGTACGACAACTTTCCATGTCGACGGCGAACAGTATATAATAAATTGCAGTGTGGGCTGGTGAAAGTGGTGTTACTGTTTAAGGGGTGAAAATAAAAACTGGGTTTTTAATTGATGTATTTTAGAAGGTTTGGTGCACAGATAGTTGGGTTTGTCTGTAACCTATGTAGTCAACTTGAAATCCTCTCTGAAATTTTGTAATGAGTACCTTAAAATATGCTTTTTTTCTTGATTGTGTAGAAATGGAGTGTTGTACACCAGATACAGATTGGGTCTTTAGCTTGGCTGTCCTGGAATTCCAAATAAAAATGTCTCACTGAATAAAATGACTTTTGGAAGTTTGACATGCCGAGACTAAAATACTTTGACGTGGAATATACAGGCTGCATTGACCTCTGTGTCAGTTCATATTGACTACATGTCATTCCTTTGGAAATTCTCACTGATGGGTGGTCTTGTTTCAGATCAATGGCTTCGAAGGGTCGGGTTGCGACGTCTACAGGGTGTTATTGTGTCTGTCTATATGCATTTGTGCCAAAGAGAGAATTGACCACACAGCATCAGCCTCATTAGCTTCAATCCTGGTGAGGAAAAACAAAATCCCACACTGGGATGGAATAAAGCCACAAAGAGCGAAGACAGAAGCTGTATTTTTATTTACAACTATTAAAAAGTGAATTAGTGCTGCAAGATGCTACCATTCAAACAATATTTTTTTTTGTGTTGTGTTGCTACAACAGCCATCCATATGTTGCTCAACCAACAGAACAGTACAGACATATTCCTAGACATGGTTGGTAATTAAAAAGATTCAGAGTTTCGTCTGTCTTGATTTTAGCATTTACAGAAAATTGAGACCTTCTTTTTCTTTGTAGATCTTGGCATCATACCAAGTCTCCATTTCTCTGCATTTCACTATAAACCTGTCTCTGTCCTCTCCTCGAGTCTCTTTGCAGAGGAAAGTGATATTTCTTGCTTAACTTGCAGCAAGAACGTGGGACAGAAACCTGAAAATCTCTGAGTGTCGTAAATCTTGCTTTTTCTGTAATGACAGCTTTCCGAGATGTACAGAGAGTCAAAATAAAAACAACTAACTTAATCAGAATCGAGCAATAAATCCTGAGAGGCCACAGTTTATTCTAAACAACTAACAGGCATTATTATGATGACCTTGAAATCAGAAGTGTAAAAATATGTATCATACAAATACATTGTTCAGCTGCATTTCAAACATCTTCTGATTTTTTATCTGTAACTGAATATTCTACTTGTTTCCCAACAAGAAACAAGTGGAATATTTTGTAATTAGTAATAATTTCTAGTATCCAAAAAACAAATACATTTTTTTCACTTTACTCCAATGACAGATGTTTTTTTTTTTTTAAGATTCTTGAAAATAGCATTAAAAATGCAGTTACTAGAAACACCATCTGACCTTAAATGTAAGTTAAGGCTTGTAGATTTTATTGAAATGTTCTCATCAAAGCATCATGGGACATTTGCACTGAATTTACAGATTATCTGGTGATACCAAGTCAAGCAGGTACTTGTCCAACACCGCATTGGCAATTAGCTGACCTACAGCCTGCATACAGCCTAGAGGTTGTTCCAAGGTTAAAAATGGCAAATTCAATATATCTGCTCCTTCCTCTTTCTCCCAATAAATGTCAGCGCCATGATGGGAGGAGAACAGTTGCAGCCTGTTAATTTAGAAAGCTGCACGGTTAATTTACAGAGTGCAATATCTGTGTTCTTTACACATCCAAAGTAAACAGGCTGTGAATTTTTGTTTTATTGGAGCATTACCTCAGGTTTTTTCTCTCTGCCAGGCTGCAGTGGCTTAAGGAAAATAAGAGGGTCTTTTCCATTAAAACTACAACAGATTCCCTATTATTGGCTGGAAGTGAATTGGGCACTATGGCCCACTGGAATGAATGAAGCTTTGATTGGTTTAACTGAATACAAGAGGTCCTGGTCAAGCCAATGATGAGTGCCCTTGGAGCCAGACCAAGAATGAAGTTAAGGGCTCCCAGTGAGGGGGAGGAGGGGGAGGTGAATAGGAGTATGTGCATAAACAATACTTATAAATTTTGGACTGTTTGTCTTGTGGCTGCATTGCTTTTTTGTCTGTTGAAGGTGTGATGTGATTGTCAGCTCTCCATCATGATTTCTCGCTGTATGATTGTTGAGCTTTGGTACAAAAAAGAAAAGTTCTGCGCTGTCTTATTGCTTTTTGAGTTACTGACACCACAACCAATATTTACCATTGATCAAACATCGAAACTGGCTAAGAGGCTAAAGACAACGTGATATAGATGATCAAATACAATATTTGTATAACCAAGTGCACGTCCACTCGCTGTGTTTGCTGCTATTAGCTCCCATGGCTTTTCTGGACTATAATCCAGCCTTCAGACCAATAAAGTGTGGCTGTAACCAGGTTCTGTTTGTTAATATGGTTATTTTATGTGGCTAAGGTCCCACTAAGGATAAATGGACACACTTTTTGACACGGTTTTAAAAACAAGCTGGGGAAGCAGCCATGAAACTTTGCAGTAACATTTGCAGCAGGAATTCAACAGGGTGGCATTGCAACTTGGTGAGCACTGTTGCCTGGGTTTGAATCTGA